>VDFB02080997.1:233840-283547 GCA_007258455.2 Sequoia sempervirens | reverse complement strand
GTTCCTTTTTCTTTTGTTGAGTAGAGGCCGACAATACTTCGGATTCTTGCTTTTCGGGCTCTTCACCAGAGTCATCACCCTTGTCTGCTCTGGAGTCGGAAGCAGGATGTCATCATCCCATATCTAATCAAATTGTTCATTGAACGCCACGCTTCCATAATTGACAACAGGTTTTCCAATCTCTTGGCGGTATACCCAGAAAGCTCTGATTCTTTCCATGGTCCATTCTTCTCCTTTTTGCAACTTGTTGAATAGGGTGGATCCCATTTTTTGCTTCTCATCATACACCACCGAGGGGAAGTAGAACGTGCCATGGTGGCCTACTATCCTCTGTAGGCATGTGGATCAAATCAACCAGTAGATCATCCACATATTTTAGCAGGTTCCTCCTCTTCTCCCAGTAAGGCCACGGGTTGTGTATTACCTTGACAAATTCATTTGGTGCATCGTTTTCAAGGTTGTAATCCCATTTATCGCAAATCATTACCAACCCCAGGTGAGCTAGCTTATCTTCCAATAGGTTGTGCATTTGTTTCTTGTTCATGACCACTGTTTTGAAGGTTTGCAGATAGATGAAGAATCCCCTCTTTTTGGCCTTCCCTCCTCAAAATTGGTAGTCGATTAGAGATACCTACTAAAACATTTCAAGAGCTAGCACCCAATTCATGACACAAGTCGAAAGGCGAAATGGTTCTCCGATGAAATAGCGCAGCTGGATGAATGTGAAATCCACTCTGAGAAACCAATCGCATTTGGGGGTGAAATTTTGCATATATGTAGTTTACTCCTTGGTGAGCCGGTCGAAACCATCATCCCCCTTCAAATCTTGCAAGATTAGAGTCAAGAAATAATCTGAAAATGCATAATAGTCATAGGTAGTAGAGAGGAGAGGAGTCCATACAGAAATTGACTTTCATTTTCCTGAATCATCAAAAATAGACTTCATATACTTCTTAAAGAAATCAAGGTTCTGGTGCAAAAACATGTAAGTAAGGAAGGAAACCTGAACCTTCGCTACGTCCGGTAATCATTGATTTGCCTTAGCATCTCATCAATAAGATGTTTTTTAAAGTCATACCAGAAAAAGGTATGTTGCCTACAGAACTAAAACCCCAGACCCAACTGATATTCGTGTACATCCTTGTCGGTGTCCAGGCCACAAACAAATGCCAACATGGAGAATGCATCCTACATGTCCACAGGAAAGGTGATGAGCAATATCGAAATCTTTGGTGGCTTTTGGTGATTTGCCTCAGGCCTTTTGGTTTCTGTGTTGTAAAATTCCTGACCCTTTTTCATGCTTCTCCATACTCTTTCTCCCTTTGCTAGTTTGAATGATTCTATCTCTTCCTGTCTGGAGTCGGGGTTAGGGATGCACATCATATTCTAGATAGCTTTCGAACAAATATTGACCTTCAATTTTCGGCCCTCGATGGTGTTGGTGCGCAGGTTGAAACATTTGATGGCCGCATCGACCAGTTCTAGGAAATAGTGAACAAATGGGACCATATACTGTGGGAGCCCGTTGTACCATAGCTTTTGAGCCATTGACATCTGGCCAGTGGATTCCTTCATTCTTTCACAGGCTACCTCCTTCAAACTCTTGGGGTTTTTAATGATGGGATCATGAATGTTATCCCACTCCTTGATTCAACTCTAATACCTGTACCTTTTGGGCTTATCCAAAACCCGCGTGTTTTCCCATTCTGGCTTCTCTGGTACACCAAGCGAAGCATAAGAAACGTTTTCAAAAATTTAGACGGCTTTTGCTCTACGCATATCATCAAACAATCTCTGCTTTTCTTCTTCCTGTGCCTCTACTCGTGCTTCTATTTGAGAAATTTCTATCATTTCTTGTTGCTATAGATTTCTGCTTGGCTCAAATTTTCTACAATTTTACTTCAACTCTGGTTGCACTTAATTTTTTTTTGCTCTGGGCAGCGTTTTCTAAAAAGCATTCACAATACAAAAATCTTTGCATGCAACACTTAGCTATTTCCTTCTTTGGGTGGCCAACTATGCTCACCAACTTGCATTAAATTCAGCATGTACTACCAGTTATTTGCTCGTATGAAGCGAATTACTTGCCATTTTGAAATGACAAGAATTCATGATAACCCTTGGAAACGATGTACTCCTAGTGTGATTTTTCTAGGAACTTGAGTCGGCGATTTGAAGGCAGCTTAGGTATCGTATGTCATGGCAATTAATATCCCAAATGAAATGATTACGCCAAAGTATGCAATAAGTACCTAAAAATATTTGCGTCCTCCTTTGAAATTCGAGAAGTGTCTGCAAAATGACACCTCAACATTCGGCCGTATGAACTACTGCCGAAGTCTGCCACCAGCATATGCTAATTAATTAGATTCCATTAATCCTGCATGCAACAAATCATACCTGCAGATGCTACTAGGTGGGAGTTTCGAGAGAGCCTTAGTGCAAATTTTGAGGCGGTACTTGATTAGCCTCATGTTTATGGTATGCAAATTACCACGCTTATCCTAGCCATTACTATAAATAGGCGCTTTGGGTAATAGTGAAATCACACTTAGCAACTTTTAGTAGAATTGGTATTAGGTGATTGGCCTAGCATTTGGCATTGGCAGTTTGCGCAGTATTTGCATAGAGTTTAGACTTAGGTGATTAGCATAAGGCTTGTGTCTGACAGTTGTATAGAGCTTTGTTGCCATGAATACTCCAATTAGGCTGGTCTCTCATAAGTCCCAAACGGATTTTCTGGGCAAGATTTTGACTAGGCACCTTAAGAGGATGACCAAAAATAAGCATTCCTTGGCCATCATAGCCATTAAATGGGTTATGGGAGGTGACTGCCTTGAATATGAAGATAAGTACAGAGTTAACACTAATGTGTGCTCTCACTTTGTCATGTTGATGCTCGACATCAAGATTCCCAAGCCACTCATTCTTCGCCCGATAAAAGAGATTTTTTTAAAGAAATACTTGAAAGACTTCGAAGAGGTGGTGGAGAATGTTGCATTTGGTGGAGCTATTCCAACCGCAAGCAACCTTTGTAAGTTCATTGAAGAAGACGCGATCATGTCGTGGTTGTTGTTCCTAAGCGGTTTTTGACTCTAGTCGAAAGAAGAACATCGTCAGAGGGTTACCCATTCCTGTCACTTCCTCTTCCTTGTACAATGTGGTGCCATTCTACGATATCGACTGGTACACTGACTTTAGGAACCTGGTGTTCCCTCTGCCACTTGCCATAGCTCCTGCGGACACTACTGCTAGTGAAGACGCTGCCTCTAATGATGAAATGATTTTGGATGCTGCCATTGCTGCAGGTCATGCCCATGACTAAATATTTCTCTTTATATGCCTTAAAAACTAAAGCTCGTTAGTCTTTTTTGTTTGTATATATGCCTAGAAAAGGCCTTATCATAGCATTTATGAAAAAGAAAGCAAACTATAGATATATAATTTAGTAGCATGGCTTAAGAGCCATTTTTTTTTGTAAATACCAAAGAATATATATATAATGAAAACATATCTTTATATAATCATCTTGTTTCATTTGCCTTTTAATTCTGCAATGTGGGTTTTTCTTTTATGTTCCTGCATATATGTTTTTACTTCAATTCTGCATGTGAGCATTGATTTTTTCTCCACTTCTTAGGTTCTTTTAACTTTCTCTGCACTTTGCAATATTGGGTTCCATTCCCTTCTGCTTAATTGCACTTCAAGAATAAATTATTGAAAGACTGGTTGACAAAAAGAAACAAAGGGAAAAAGGAAAAAACACTATTCACATATTTACATTGGCGGAACAAGCCAAGGCTAATTGAATAATTTTAAATGACTTCCATTGACCGGAATCCCCAATGGCTCATGTTCCATAGTTTCTAATTCGAATGCATTGTGTTCCTTGCATTGAATTATTATGAAAGGGCCTTCCTAGAGGCTATCAAACTTCCCGTGTTGGTCGGGCTTTGTTGCACTTTCATTAAACTTTAGCACTAGGTCGCCATGCTTCAGACCTTGGTTTGAAGCATTTTTATCAAACCATCTTTTAATCACCCGCTGGTGGTTGGTCATAGCTATCAGGGCCTTTTCTATTTTCTCCTACACTTCCAACAACTCAGCTAGCCGCACTTCCATTGCGCCATTTTGCTCTATCTCGAGAGATTTGAGCAATTGCAGTGTTGGAATCTCCATGGAGATAGGAAATAGGGCTTCTTTTCCATATACTAACTCGTACTGCGAGGTCTTGAGGAATTGCTTAGGAGTTATGTAGTCTTCCGAGAGTGTCGTGCAAAGGTTTTTATGCCATTCTCACTGGTGCTGTGAACCAATTCTTTTGAGGAGTTAGACTAAATTTTTATTAGTCAACTCTGCTAGGCCATTACCCTACAGATAGTAATTTGATGATGTTTTCAAGAATATGTCATTCTTGAGTGAAAATTGACATACCTTAAAGCCTAAGAAAGCTTTGGAATTGTCAGAGATTATGGTTTTAGGAGGGCCGAATCTGGTCACAATCTCCTCGAGAAAGTCTACTATCTCCACCTTTGTTGCATTCTTCAGGGGCATGGCTTCGGTCCATCTTGTGAAGTAGTATGTTGTCGTCATAATCCATTTATGTCTGGCGCTAGAGGTGGGATTAATCATCCCGATGAAATCAAGGCCCCATTGCGCAAATGGCTCATCAACTACTATCAGGTTGAGGGGCATAACAGAATTTTTCCTTCGCCCTGTGAAGAATTGGCATTCCTTGCAAGTTTTAACTAGGGAATATGAATCATTAAACAACATGGGCCAGAAGTACCCAGTGCACATGATTTTGATGGTGGTGGTCTTTGCAGATAAATTCCCGCCCATGGGACTGCTATGGAAAGTGTTGAAGATCCACTTTTCCTGCTCAGTGGTGACACATCACAACAGAACACCGTTTAAGTTCCTCTTGATAATAATCCCTTCAATGAGCACATATCCGTTGTTCTGTAGTGGGTAGAATATTCTCTTTTGAGAGGGTAGGTCAGGTGGATATTTTCCTATGTGCATGAATCTTACTCTGTCTGCCAGCCAGTAGCCTTCAGACTCAGACTCATTCATTAGATCTAGCTCCGACTGTTCTTCTTTGATGGTCATTTCTTCATCGTGTGCCAAATATTTGCACAATCCTTTTCCTTTGACGATCTTTGTGGGCCTAACCTCAATGTCATCTTCAAGGATCTTGGTGATCCAATTAGCCCTTTTTTTGGTGATTTCTCCCTCCATGATGTATTCGTGCACACTGGAATGCACAACATAAACAACCACCTTGTTGCAAGAGATTAGGTGTCAGAACTTCTTGAGTCCCTTAACTATCATGAAAGCTTGCCTCTCGACAAATTTGTGTCTCATATTCCTTTACAGTCTAGGAGTGGAATGCTATTGGATGTTCCCCCTTGCCTTCATCATCCTTATGAGTTAAGACAGTAGCAATGCTTGACTTACTACTGAATACATACATTATGAAGTCCTCTTATATGTTTGGATTACCTAGTACAAGAGCTAAGGAAATAGCATCCTTAACCTTCTCAAAGGCTTCTCTGGCTTCTTTAGTCCATTTAAATAACTGATCCTTTTTCAACATTAGGGTGATTGGCCTAATTATTCCTACAAATTCAGAAATAAATTTTCTCACAAAGTTAACCTTTCCCAAGAAAGACTGGACACCTTTCTTGTTGACCGGAAGGGGAAGCTCTTTGATTGCTTTCACCCGCTTCGGATCAATTGAAATTCCTTCTTTGGACACTACGTGTCCCAATAGCTTGCCTTGTGGTACTTCGAAAACACATTTTTTCAGGTTCAGGGAGACCCCGAAATCCTGGCATTTTTTGAAAACCATTTCAAGGTGATTGAAATGATCATCCTTGGACTTAGAGAACACAGTAAGATCATCTAAATAGATCAAGATGATTTTTTTTATCAACTCGTTGAAAGTGATATCCATGGCCCGCTGGAAGGTGCCCCCCGCATTTGAAAGGCCTAAAGGAATTTTACCATATGCGAACGTCCCCCACTTGGTAGTGAACGTTGTTTTATGTCGGTCCTCCTCCTTAACCCAGATCTAATTGTAACCGGAGAAGCTATCTAATAGGGAGAACATTTCTAACCCTGCCATTGCTTGCAAGATGGTCTCTATAGAAGGGAGCGGGTAATGATCCTTTAGGGATGCTTTGTTCAGGTCCCAAAAGTCAACACACAAGCGGATGTCATCGTTCTTCTTTTGGATTGGAACCAGGTTAGACACCCAAGTGTTGTGCTTGATCAAGAAGACAATCTGGGACTAAATTAGCTTGGTTAGCTCTTGGGTCATCATAGCCTCAATCTTTGGACTAACTGGCCTCTGTTTTTGGTGTACTGGTTTTGCACCTTCCATCAGCTCAATTGTATGTTGGATGATGTCAGGATCATATCCCTTAAGGTCATCATATGACCAGGAAACTACCCCTTCATACCTCTTGCAGAAGTCAATGAGCCTTTCTTTATGATGATGCGGGACGTCTTTCCCAACTTTGAGCTTTCTCCCCTCTCTGACCTAAAGGTTTACGTAGTCGCTTTTGTCCGCTACAAATTTTATTTTATCATTTCTTGCATCGTGATAGTCAAAAATATTTTTGCGAGTGACAAGCCCCTTCGAAAGCTTGTTGGATTTCAACTGGATGATTTGACCATCATAGGCTTCGACAATCTTTGGTTGGAGCTGATTGGAAAACTCTCCCGATTGTTGGATGAACGAGGTCATGTGTTCATCACTGTCAAATACTTACCAGCTCTGATCATTATCTGGGATTTTCGGTTAGACTATCACTCGTACAAAGTGATTTTTATGCATTAGGTCGGAGGTCGGTTCAAATTGAGACCCGATTATGGCCATGCGGTCTGCATCGATATTTTGTTCTCAGGGATTTGTCTAGATGTTGAAGGTTTCAAAACCCTCAATCAAGTCCCAAACCCTATGTCTATAGGATCTCATGCAAACATTCTTGGCTGTGGAAATCCCCTAGACCTAGTTGACCACTAGTTCAGAATCTTCGAGCACCATCAATTGCTTGATGCCCATCTGTTCTACAAGGCTCAAACCTTGCACTAGACCTTTGTATTCATATTCATTATTTGAACAAGAAAACTAGAAGCAGAAGGACCAGAGTATCTTTTCATTGTGTGGGGATGCCAAACATATCTCGGCTCCTACACCCACTTTGCATCTTGCTCCATCAAAGTGGAGCGTCCATAATTCTAAGGCTTGGTTACTTTCAGGTTCCTTCACGACCTTCAAAAGCACTTGATCTTCATCATAGCTAACATAGGTGCCTAGCCCAGTAGCATGATATTTTCCAAAAGGGTCAGCATCTATTTATTCACTCAAAAGGACCTCTTCTTGATTGGTCTGATCTCTGAACACCTTTTCATCTTCTATCAACTCAGTGCAATATGTTTCTTTTGACTGAAAGAAGTATGGGCAGCCCCAAAATTGATTCTGGCTTCATCGAAAACATGTTCTGAATATAGAGATTCAAAATTTATCTTCATTTTGGCTTTGTGCTTGGTCCTTAGGATCAAGTGTGACCAGTCTAGAGAAAGATACCCACCTATTTTTTAAGTAAACTCTCAGGATAGGCAAAGACCAAACATAGGGGGAACATCTATGATCATAGTATCTTGAGGGACTGTGATACTAGGGCAAGCAAATAGAGTCAATGGGAGGTCCTTGATGAGGCCTACGGTTTCAACTTTATTTTCATCAAGCTACATAACTCCCTTCTTTAAAGGTTCATATCTAAGTCCTAAGGCCTCAACTATCTGCTTGGGCATGACTGTGGTGCTAGCACCAAAGTCGATCATGGAATTATGTAATAATTTCTCCCTTATAATGAGAGTTAGGAAGAAGGGTTTAGGCTTCGGCTTATCTCTTACCTTAGTAGGGGCTTCCGTTGTGCTTGTTGTCACCTAGAAATGCACCCTATGCACATATATTGAAACTGAGCTTCCTAGAGCAACATGGGATCATTTCAAGGCTGTGGGTCACCTATAGTTGAAATGAACCTTTGGAGAAGGCCGGCTTCCTTTGGTGTCACCTAACTACTGATTCTTGTGGGGAAAAAGGAAGAAGGAATACATAAAATAAAGATTAAAATCTAAGGTGATACACTGAAATGATGAGGAATTATGAAAAGAAAAAAGGATGAACATACACTGGGAAACCTAACTGTAAATGTTTTATATGCTCAACACAACTTATGCTAGACTTATGCATCAATCTTAACAGGTTCGATCTACATACACATCTCAGGAAGGAAAGATTAATTTCACAGCTCTAAGATATAAGTGCAGAATTTATAAAACACAGTTAAAGACTTGCATAATCAAAAGAAAGATACAGAAATGAGAACAGTACAAACATGAACACTAGCTTCCAAGGTAAACTCTGCGTTGCATTCCAGATTCTGATTGAGTTACAAAATATACATCAATTGAGGAAGGATAGCTAAAAATCACTAACTCTTCTGGATGCATTACTCGAACTATCTACAAAAAGGAAAAAAAAGCCTCATATCAAAATGTGCCAGCCCCTTAGGGCTTACAAAATATCAGTCCTCAGAAAAATCTCTCCTTAGATCTTTCAGACAAATTAAATGCAGAACCCTGCGTGTCCCTGCTATGAAGAGTCGTCCCCAGAGAAGTCTTCCTCAGATATTTCACAGCTACCGCATTCATTCTGACCCTGGCATCGTGTCCTATTCGAACCACTTCCACTGAACGCCTTGAATGCCTTGAGATCACAACAAATACGTGCTGCATTCATCTTGTTGACATTCTTCATTCTAATCAGACTACACGGCTCTCTTCAGCTCCTCCTAGTTGGTCAAGCATATTCCACGTAGGCTCTGTAGGCAGTCGAAACTTCTTTTGAAAAGAATCGCATCTCGGTGAGACACTGAAAGTGTCTCACCAATGCGATTATGTCCTCTGCAACTTATCGACATGACTCAAACTATTGCTGAGACGTCATGACGAAAATCCTATCCCCTAGCGAGACCATTTGTTTCGGGGAGACCTTTGCTGACGTCTCCAGAAGTTATACCACTGAGCTCGCTTCTTTCTGTCGGCCATACATTCTCATATCGGCAAGAGGTTGTGCCGAAGGCACCTTAGCTTGGCGAGGCCCCATTTCATCTGTCGGCAAGAGACCATTAGTGTCTCCCCGAATGCATTTTACCTTACTGAGCTCTGCATTCCTTTCACCAAGACATCATGGAGTCGGGAAAACACCATAGCGAGGATCAAATGTTGTGACGATACTCGCTTCTATCGCTGAGACCACATGATGTCGGTAACACATCCTACCAAAGGCACCCACCTAAGCCGAAGAATCCATCCTCCGTCAAGTCATTCACTTATCGGCAAGACATCATGAGTCGGGGATACTTCTCTCCGACTTGGAATGCTATACCGAAGGCCTTCTTATCGGTGAGATTTTAACGGGTTGCTGAGACACTACCCGAACACTTTTTCCTTCGGCGGGCTTCCTTTCCTATTGCTAAGACACTAACACTTCGGTATGACCTTATTCTGAAGCCCGCTTCCTTTTGCTAACACCGCTTCAAGAGCGATTGTCGGGGAGACTTTCAATAATCGGTAAGACCTCTTAACGAAGTCTGTTGACATACACCAAAGGCTATCCTTTCGGCGAGACCCCCCACAGATCGGCGTGACATCCTAGGGATGGCTTCAACCTATGTCGAGAGCATTCCTCTTGGTATGACTCAACTCCTTCGGCCAGACCTCCTGGCGATAACCTCCATCCTGCCCGACGATGCGTTTATTTCTCCTTCGGTCGGGGAGACATCTTCACTTCGGGGAAACCTCAGGGCAAAACCACAACACTGTACCGAAGTTAATCCATGTCGGCAAGATCCCCTCAGTTCGCCATGACATCACGTAGAAACCCCTTCCCTTTGGTGAACTTCTTTTCATTTTGGAGGCTCCACTAGTCGATGAGACCTTTGCCGATGACACTTTCTATGTCGCCAAGACCTCCCGGTGTCGGCAAGACTTCAAGGTGATATCTTCAACTATTAGCAAGCCCCTTCATGCTTTGGTGAGGCCTCCCTTTGATCGACAAGACAGTCTCTGTTCGTCGAGACCTTTTGTTGAGCCCTTCACCTCTTGCCGAGCTCTGATCTCAACGAGACATTACAAGTCGGGGAGACATCCCGACGAAGTCCCTTAGTCATACCGAGGGGTTCTTTTGTTTCGGTGGGACTCCTGCCGAAGACAACCATATCGAGGCCCATTCCCTTTCTTTTAGAGAGACTTTTCCTTCGCTAAGACCTCCTAGCGAAGCCCGCCTTCTTATCCCGAAAGCATCTCTCCATCTGAGGCTCCTCATACATCGGTGAGACATTAGGAGTTAGGGAGACCTTACCCCGACTTGAAAGCTACACCGAAGGTTCACTATTGTCGGTGAGATACCATCAGTCACCGAGACTATATGCCAAAAGAGATCTCATGCCGATAGGATCCCTGATTTGAAGCACTCAGACTTAATGGAAACCCTGCTAGTTGGTGAGACCTCTGAAATGTCCTGCCGACTTTCTCCTTAGATGATTTTCATGCCGAATCTCCCTAGGGCAGTTTCTCCCACTGAGTTCCCCATGACCTAGCAACAGATTAGAGTCTTTGTGCTCATGTGAATGTTCCATTGGCCTCTCAAAGATCTAACATATGATTATCTTGCCTGATTTAACTGTAGGTGAAATATAGGAAACAATGCTAGCTGTGAGAACTTTGGCAGGAGGTTATTGATCAACAACATGATTGCTCCTTTGGTTCAATGATTGGATCCTCCCATAGAGGCTTCTGTAGCAATGTCTTTTGTTCTGGAATATCTAAGATATCCCACAAACACACATTAGCGAATTAGTTTTTCAATTGTTCCACCACATTGAATGGTGGTGGATTTGGAGGCTTCTGCTCCTTAGCTCTTGTTATAAAAATTTCCCTTCACAACAAACATTGTGGCACCATTGTAGAGGTACTAGGCATCTGGTCACAAGCACTTTTTGGCTGCAGACTGAGTATTTGTGAAATGACTGATTCGCTTGTGAATCTCCTCTTTGAACGAGTGTTTTAATCAGATTGTACTTACAGTGTTTTAGACGTGGATGCATCATTGGCGAACACCACCTCTTCCTCTTCCATCCATGAGAAGAGCGTGTGATCGGGACCAATATTTGTTTCTTTCTCCAGAGACATCCCTTACATTTAAGCGGTGAGCACCGCATTTTCCATTTGCGGAGAGGCATATACATAACCTCCATAGTCTAATGTTGCACCTTGGCTATGCTCCTCCACCACCTTTTGTTGTAGATTGTCTCACAGGAAGTTTCGAGGCATGTGTGAGTCACCGCAAGGGAAGCACCAGGGTTTGGTGTCATTAACTAAATTGTTCTACCCCAGAGTTAGCACTTTTCTCGAGATAAGATTGGCGCTTTGTAGTGGAGTGGGTACCGGCACCATTTTATTTGTTGTTTGCACCTGTGGATTTGTGCGAGTGCCTCCTTGGAACTAATTTTCTTGGTAAGAAGGTCTTCCACCTTGATAATTCTGATAGGCCAGCTTTGGAGGAATAGTTTGGTTGCGCTTGATAATAGTTATCTCGTTGGCTATAGCCCGCAACATCTCCTTGACGTCACTTATATCTTCTTTTGAAGACCCAGATGTGGAGGCAATGTTTTGCGGTGTTGTTACGTATGTGTACATAGACTAGGGAGGAGAAGGTGCACTAGTAGATGGCATTTCCTGGGCAGGAACTGAAACTTCGACCTGAATATAGGCATGGTAGGCCGAGGCAAAAACTTTCCAGCGTCAATCAACTTGTTCTTCGCTTTAACTATGATGTTGTATGCATCTTGTAGAGTGGTTCTTCTGAGTGACTGGATCATTAGTGAAATATCAACGTTGATGGACTTGAGGTAGAACATGAACACCAGCTCGGTCAGCGGGCGGATCGCAGCCTGAATTCTTTGCCAAATTATGTGAAACCAGGCGTTGAAGTCAATCATGGCTTCATATGTGGCCTATTTGATGATCTCCAGCTAGTGATATTATGAAGACATGTCTCTGTCATTAGAAAATATTTCATAAAACAGATCTCTGAGTTGGTCCCAAGTGTCGATAGTGTTAGGCTGCAGTGTATGATACCAATCTAGTGCCTTACCCCTGAAAGAGGTTGCAAGCAACCTTAGCGCTACAATATGGGCAGTGATTCCATGCACCAAACATACATCTGCAACATCTTGTAGATGTTCAGACGGTGTTCTTGAACTATCCTAGATGAACTTAGGTATAGCTTTTAGAGCGGTAACCAGGACAGGTGCCTAGATGACGGGTGCTACTGGTGCAACAAGAGGACTTCTAGCGTCCCATGCCACATAATTTCTATTAGCAACAGGCAACATGACTAGCAGTAAGGGCAGAGGAAGTAAAACGTTCACTAATTGGGTCAAGGCATGTACTTTCCCTAATGGCAGTACTAGCAAACTGGGATTATTCGTTGTTTGGGACCTAGTAATAGGCCGATGGCTCATACACCCTCTTTGAATTGAGATTCATTTATGGGAAACTCAGTTAATGGGGGGACCAATTGCACTAAACTGAGTGACCTCTAGATTTTTAAAGATGTTGACTTCTTTTGTAATTGGGGTTTTGAATGGGAAAAGGAAGCAGATATATAAAAATGAAAATCTAATTAAGGTGATGTGCCAAGATGTAGATAAAGGCATGGAAAATATTTCCTTTAGGAATAAATTCAAGGGCCTGTTCAACAATCTGCTATGTTTTAGAATCACAATAATCAAAATAAAAGATCTGAACAATTCATCTAATGACATAAAATGATTATAGCATATATCCACTGAAAAGAAGAGTCGAAGACATGATTAAATCAGCAATTTGTATTTAAAATCATAGAAGTTCTTGCAAATGAACAATCCAGACAATAATGGCATAGTATTAATGTTTTATCAAATAACATAAGAAAAATAGAAAGGCCAAACAATGGCACAGTCTTAAAGTTTCATATAATAATCTTAAAAACAATACTAAAGGCTTGGTGTCTCTCTCTAATTTTTCTACATCTTTTGAACTTGTTTTTTGAAGCGAGAAGCAATACTTATAGCCAATAATCCACGACCTGGTGGCGTTGTAACAAAAAATATTCAATATCTTTTGGCAATGATTTCCTTTGGTCATTGCAATAGAAAATATTCGAGCCATGGCATGTAGACTCTTCCCAGAAAGATGCATCCCCTGCAAATGATGGAAGTGGTCCAAGAATATCCTGAGAAAATACATGTTGCTTCCCAGTGGAGGCAGTTATGACACACGACAGCATATTGTAGCTTGGTGTTCACTCCACTCTTTCTTTTCAATGAAGTCCCTGCAAGGAGACAGGGGGCAGCATGGCACAACTTGTAGTTCATTATCCCCTCCCTTTGATGAAAGGTTGCACCGAGAAGACATGTAGAAACAATGTTTATTATCGGCACCATCTGTGGGATCCACCAAAAGTTTATGCGAAAGGAAGCTACGTGGCATGCGGGCGGGGCCTGACAAGGAAGTGAAGGGAAGCAGTTATAAATAGCCTGCGGTGAAGACACGTGGGAGCATAACGGGAGCTGGTAGAAGAGCGAAGGAAGCCTTTGCTATGAGGAGCACTAAGCAGACACTTGGAAGCAGTCGACAAAGTATAGAAAAAAGAAGGCCGATGAAAGGCTAAGGGCAGCATGTTGAATATATGAGGTAGGGGTCGGAGCTTAGCAAAACATAAAAAACACCCGAAGGGAGCTCGAAGAATTTTACATTGAAGGATACATGAATCCAACCCTCTGCTTTGCTTGATTTCCATACTAGACCATCCATAAATTTACCATGTTTCCAAGTATAATGGGTAGCTTAAGAATTATCATCGTATCAAAAAACCATTGAGTGGCTCCAGTATCAATGAAAATTGTAACAAAATTTCCATAAAGCTTACCCGACAGTTGGATTGGCGATGCTTGATATTCAACTTGTTTATTGTCCACCACCACATGGATCTGATCCTAATTTCCTTCCTTTCATGCCTTTGAACATTGTGGGAAACTCAAGGCATAAGGATCGCCTCCATAGGTGTAGCACCCATCACGAGGCCCTTTTCAACCTCCCGACCTATCTTCCTTGGAGCTCTTTTGTTTATTATCAAAGTTGCCTTTTTTTGTTTTTGGCCTTCTTATTCTTTCTACCACTCTTGCCCCCCCTTTCTCTTGAGAGTCACTTCCCCTTTTCAGACTCCTGATCTGGTGGAGTTTGTCTCCTTTCTGAAATTTCTTATTCCCAAACTATGATGTAGAATTTGAATTCTTTCAAAAATTTGATAGTTGTTGCAACTTTTGTTCTTGCTTGGTGGCCTTCTTGAATACCTCCTCCATGGTAAGTGGGTTATGTATATCCACCTCCTCTCCAATCCGGGGCCTTAACCCAAGTATAAACTTCAAAATTTGGAAGCACTCTTCAATCTAGTACTGAGGCACATACTTAAGCAAATTAGTGAACTTATTCCCAATACTGAGTTACTAACATGCTCACTTGAGCTAAGTTCTAGAACTCTAACATCTTCATATTATCGAAAAAGTGTTGAGGGAGCCACCTTTTTTGAAAATGCTAGAGAAAATATTCCCAAGTGGTCTCTCCAAGTTGTAGTTTTTTTTTTTTCCATTTCATCTTCCCACCATGTGGCTACCTCACCAAAGAGTTGATAAGTTGCCCATACAACCTTAGTTTCATTTGATAAATTTTGAAGCCTAAAGTACTTCTCCATTTATATGATCCATGCTTTTGCTCTGTCTTTGATGGTTTTTTCATCAAACTTCGATGAAGCCACCCTTTTTAGGTCCTTGTCGAGTTCTCCTTCAATTCTAGCTCGGTTATTTCCATCCATATCTCTATTTCTTTGTGGTTTCTCCTCATTCCTCTGGTTCTGACCATCTCGCATACCTTGGAATTCCCCTTCTAAATGGTCCATTTTGTTCTCCTGTTGGTTTAGGAGGTTGAGGATTTGATCCAACCTTTCATTTTGACCTTCATTTTGACCACTACTTGAACCTCCATTCCTGGTGTTCACCATGATGGTTCACGAATGACCTGCGTCACAACTTGTATTTAGCGCAACTAAAACAAGTTTTCAATGTTTAATTATTTCAACACATAATATAAGTATTATGACATGCAATCTTAAATATGATATTCATTTTCATTCATAAAAATGATAAGTCATTTAAGCTCACAACTTTGAACACAAGAAACTTTATTTATTTATTATAATAGCAGATTACAAAGATCTTGTTTTAAAAAATTTCCCTCTTACTAGGTGGACTACTCATTATCAGATAGAGGGCACTCATCTGGGTCCTTGTCAGAGTCTATTACAACCTTCTTGAAAGAGGAATGATGTGCACGTAGGCACTCCTTTTCCTCTTTAGTCAAAATGGGTGCATTGGGCCCACACCCTAAAGGCCAATCTTGAATTGCAAAAGGTTTCTTTGTTTTTACAGTGTGCTTAAACTAGATTTTATTTTCCTACCCCTCTCTAACTTAAGTCGAGAGAGGGAATTTTTTAAGGTCTCATCATTAGGAATCTCAAGTTGGACTTCAATTGTTGGGTTCTCTTCAACAACTTTCTTTTTAATAGTCCTAATAGTCTTTCCCTTCTCTTTCCCAAACTTGGACCTTCCCAAACCTGCTTTCAATTCAGGTTCATTAAACTCAAAATTGAGTTAAGGGTCAACTAACCCTAATTTTGACCATTGTGGCCTTATAGGCCTAGAGTTGAACCCTAAGCTCTAATACCAAATGTAATGTGTCAAACTCAAATAACACCAAATAAATAAAATATGACATTATGAATAATAAATTAAAGACATAATCAATCAGCTATTTTCCTTCATAGCACAATATGTCCAAAAACAATAATTTATATTCATTTCCAAATGTCAATTTTACAAGTTACATAGTTTGACTTAGGCCAACATCACCACTTAGTCAACTCAAGTTTACATCTTATAGTACAAAGTACAATAATAAAAAATGGACTTCCATGTGATTCTCTTCAATGCTCACCACATCTGGTGGATGAGAACATGGTTCAGGCACTTTTCCACCCAACCATGAAGCTACGCTTCCCTGGAATTCTTCCTAACTCAAAGAATACCCGACCCTGGACGAAATATTTAGTAAGAGAATACGATATGCAAGGTGGAATCTGGTGTGAGCTTAACAACTACATGAATTTCTATCTACATTTAGAACATGCAAGATCTATGTTAGGAAATGGCAGAGAGTTACATCATAAAAATTAGACCATTCGACATAATGGACTACAAACGCTTGGCCAAGTATATCTTGTATACAACTAAAAATAATAGATTTTGGAAAATCAAAACCTATACTCTATGTTAACCCATTGTCAGCACCCGTTCCAGTAGGAAACCTCCACATACATAAGATAACATATATCTTATCCAAATTACTCAAATTGCAAAACATTCAACCTAGTTTCTAGAACTTTTACTAGCCAATATTTTGATGAATAAGAATCAAACAATCTACATCATAGTCTATGTTTTTCTCATCTTGGTTATTCCAGTTTAACAAAATATATATATATGAAAGGAACTAAACCGGATTTGATAATAATGCAATCAAACATGATTCATAATACATGATCCATTTCATCATTTAAGATAAGATTATCATAGTAAATGCAACAACATATAGTTTTACCAATATCTCCTTTATTCCTTCCTACATGGACTAGAATCTACATTATTCAGATAAAGAAAATAAGCAAATTTAAAGAAGGTAAATTGCATGTATGTGTAATGCATAAATGGAAGATTTATGCATGTACACATATATGGCCTTCTAAAACATGTGTATGCATATACGCTCTTTGAAAAAGAAATATCCATTTACATATAGATTTCCATATTTAGAAAGATGTCAACTTTCATCAGATGCACAATTAGATTCAAATGAGATAAAAAGGACAAGCAATGATTAGAATTTTGTATGAATCTGCTTTTCAACTAGAATGTCATAATCTACATCATAATTAATCTATGTTCAATTAGAATCAAAACATTCCATTCTAATTTTTTTCTCTAGAGAAATCACAAAGTTATTCCTAATTTGTTTGTTTTATATGACCGTTTTGTTCCATTTATACCATGTCATCATTTGTTCTAGTAAAAAGACACATCAATAGGTGAAACAAGTTTAGTATAGAATTGGTATTTTCCATTGCAAGCATTCTGAAACAATAAGGTATCATTTTTCACTTTACATTGATATAAGTGTCGTTCTATTTAAAAACATAGTATATTTAAAAGTTAAGCTTTAACCAGAATGATACATATCGCTCAGTTTTGAATTTGTTCTTCAAATAAAAACTTCATATCAAAGAATGATAAGCTTTTATATCATTCAATTTTATACATCGTTTTAATAGTTTAATATTGTTTAGAACAATATGCTAAACATCACTTTGTTTTGTTTAGTCATCCTTCTAAAACCTTGAATACCAAGTTTGGAACGATACGCATGCTATCGTTCAGAATGATATATGCATGCTATCGTTCAGAACGATATACACATGCTATCGTTCATAACGATATACACATGCTATTGTTCAAAACAATATACACATGCTATCGTTCAGAACGATATACAAATGCTATCATTCGACCTTATACATATATCATTTAAGTATTTCATTATTTATTCCATAGAATAATATGGAATCCATAGTATAGTTTATAAAGACTCCATTAGAGTCGAAACATGAGCACAGTAAATGTGAACACTCAACATCATTGTAAAACATAAAAATATACTGATTGATTGTATGTATATATGTATATACATGTGTATATCTATATCTATATATACACTAGTAGAATTTGGCAAATAAATGACTACGTGACTAAACCTTTTAGTCACAATAACTAAAGATGACTAAATTCTACTCATTTTTTGCAACACAACTACAAATGACTAAATAAATAACTAATTTGATCATCATAAGTGACTAATTTGATCAACACAACTACAAATGACTAAATAAATGACTAATTTGATCATGGGTAAAAAAAACAACTAAATAATCAGTCACACAAATACAAATAAAAATTAGACAATATGATATTAAAGTGGATAATTTAAAAATATATATTTTGAATTGAGGGAGTGGGTAGTATTATAATATATTATATTACAATACAATACATTATATTGTATTATTATAATATAATACATTATAATATAACATGATATTATATAATATAATATATATTATAATATATATTATATAATACTATATTATTATTATATAATATATATTATTATTATATAATATATAATATATATTATATATTATATAATATATATATTATAATATATGTTATATATTATATAATAATATTATATTATATTATATTATATTATAATATTTACAAAATGGTGGGCCCGACAATATGAAGTAAATTCATTAAAAATTTCATTGCATTGCTAACCTGCATGTGCGTGAAGGAGATACACCAAAGGGGCAAAAAGCGGGAAAAGTGATTAAAAATATTAATTCTCCATAAGTAAATTCATTATAAAAAATATTAATGTTCCCGCCAAGTAAATTCAAAAATATTAATGTTCAAAATTTCATTGCACCGCTGACCCACATGTGTGTGAATGAGATAAAGCGTAAGCCATAAAAAAATGTTAATGTTCCTGCATTACGAAAGAGCAAGAAGAAGTGGGTGCACGAGTATGCGGGGTGAGGAAATGGAGAGTAAATATGTTAGAGTTGTGATTCAAAATAGTATAGTTGTAATTTATATTATATAATATTATATAATATTATATCATTAATATTATAATAATATTATATTTATATTATAATGTATTTAATATTATATAATAATATAATATTTATATTATATATATTATATATTATATAATATATATTATTATTATATAATATTATATAATAATATAATATAATATTTATATTATATTAATAATATTTACAAAATGGTGGGCCCGACAATATGAAGTAAATTCATTAACAATTTCATTACACCGCTGACCCACATGTGCGTGAAGCAGATATAGCGGGTAAGCGGGCAAAAAGAGGGCAAAGTGATAAAAAAATATTAATTCTCGTGAAGTAAATTCGTTACAAAAAATATTAATGTTCCCACCTAGTAAATTCATTAAAAATTTCATTGCACCGCTCACCGCATGTGCGTGATGGAGATAAAGTGGGTAAGCGGTAAAAAATATTAATATTCCCACATTACCGCAGAGCAGGAGGAAGTGGGTGTGCAGGTATGCAAGGTGAGGGAATGGAGAGTAGAGAGGTTATAGTTGTAATTTATATTATATAATATTATATAATATTATATTATTATATATTATTATATAATATTATATAATATTATATTATTATATATTATAATAATATTATATAATTGTTATCAACAAGATTGCACCTGTATGTGAAAGCAAAAATGCCTTGTGATCCTGTGAAACATGGGAATACTTTCAGGTCGTGGGTACCCTATATTGAAAGTAGACCTCTAAATTATAGGTTGGCTTCCTTTATGATCTTCTAATGATTGATTGTAATTTTAATGGAAAAGGGAAGAAGACTTAAATTAAATGCTTAAACTGAAAGCTTGAATTGAATGCATAAACTGAAATTTAAACTACAGTGATGCATCTAATGATAACTACTATGCAGGTTGTTTCACAACTAATACTCTCATAAATTTGTTAACACAGTTCAATTTCAGCACATTAATCACATAAATATTTCACAAAAAGGCTTGTTTAATCTTTCTTTATGAAGGAAAACTAAGTTTCACAACCTAAGAGAAGAGATAAACTTAACACAATGTATGACCTATGAAGAAATTATTTTTGTGTACATGCATCTATGAAATGAGACTGAAATTTAAAGGTTTCAGATTTAAAACACATTAAATTTGCATCAAATCATTTAGAAGAAACAGAACACCATAAATTGAAGAGGTAAACACTGAATTCAAATGAATATTCTAAAGGAACTTTTGTAAATAACAATACTAAGTAACCTATAAAGCTACTGTATAAAATACTATGAAAAATATGAGTTACAAAATCAATCTCTTCTTTGCAGAAATGCAGAGGCAAAATTATCAAGAACTAAGAAAAAAGACCAGTCTTTTCTCAATATATACAAAAGATAGAAGAGAATGAAACTGAAAAGAGATATCAAGCTAACTGAAGTTAAAAATATGTGAACTCCAAAGCTATCCACGAGAAAAATCAAAAATTCCTAAAAATGGGGCCCACCAATGTTGTAAATTGAGCTTAAACAATTCAAAACTCTATCTCATACTGTATGTAACTGAACTGTAACTCGAAATGGCTCCAATGTGCATAAAAAACACTGAAGTGTCACTGCAATCTAAAATATCGCCACCTCCAAAATATTTAGGAGAAAGAGAGAAAAGCTTTGAAAAGAGGGTCTGAAACTGAAGCAATCTGGACTCAAGATGTTGCAAACTCTACCCCACAATATGCATGAGCGAAAAAACTCCAAATCTGATGTGAAACTGCAGACATGTCTCAAAAACTCCATGCAATCATGATAAAGTCTCTAGTTGTCTCCAAATGCATGAAAATAATCGTCAGTTCCACCCCCCTCACATGATCAGTTCACTCCACTACCATTCAATATTGAGTTCTACTCCTGTCTTGACTTCTTGCATGATTGTGAAGTGAAGGTAACCGTATGATCAAATATTAAAGATAATCGATGTGATTATTTTAATATTTAATGTGTAATTGTTCTCCTTTCACATTTACATGTTAAATATTAAGGTAAAAATACCTTTAATATTTAATTATATAGCTATTTTTGTCTATAATCATGCAAAAAGAAAATTCAAAGACTCCTTCAATTGAGCATGTAATAATTAGAAGGATTTACAATCATTTCAAAATAGTAAAAGAATAAACTTGAAATTGATTTTCAAGTCCACCTCAAAATACACGGACCTTCAATGATTATTAGGTCTATGACTTGGCAAGTCAAGACCATGGGCATAAAATGATTTTGTTTGTTTTTGGTAAAACATAGTAAAAATGACTATCAAGTCAAATTAGGGCATGGAATGATTAAGCCCGAACCATAATCATATTGTCCATTCTTCACATTCTGCACTTTGGAAAGAGTTCAACTGTAACACCAATGGATGATGGGAATTTCTCCACAAGCTAGGTTTTTTATGGGAGATTTACATCCACACTGCTAGTAAGCACTTCCTCTACATAAAAATGTTGTTTTTTCCCTTTTACCTGTGGAAGAAGACATTGTTTTCTTGCTCGATTATGGCAGAAGAATAGTTGAAATGGTAATTTTTTGTGAAATACAACGTAGTTCCTTTTTTAAATATGGCAAGCTCCTCTCTAGATCTTAGTTACCCCTTGAAATCTCACCATACTGGTCACAGGTTTTCTCTCCATGTTACATAAAATACTATATTCTTCATGAAAATGATTTGACCTTTTTAAAAATCTGTACATTTCTCTTTGCTCGGCATTTTATTTCCTATTTGCAAGTCATGGTTTTTGCAGTTTCTTCTCAAAAACGTGAGGGTTTATGTTATTCCAATGTGTCCTCTCTTCCTATCAAGTCGTGGTTTCTTTTACACCTTCAAGGGTATTACCGTCATTATGCAGGCCATGAGCTATGTCTATATTGCTCTTGCTTGGTTCTAAGTTTCATGTTGCTCCAAGCTCCCCAAGTTTATTGTTCAATGCATCTTTCTCCACTTCACTTACAAGGTTGATATGCTATGCTCGTAGGGCTTGAATATCATGTATTTCCCGTGTTTTCTTTTCTTTTCTACCTTTGAACTATCTTTTCTTTCCTTTCACAAATATATTACTGCTCTTAGCATTGTCTCTTTTAGCGTTGGACTTGTGTTAAGTTGATATGCTTCTAATTTTGGAGGCCAAATGCCCACCTTTCTCTCCCAAATTTCTCTGTAGGATGGATAAATTTGACTCTAAATACTTGATTTGATTGAAAGAAATAGAAATATAGCTCCTTAATATACATATAAGATCTATGTGATTATCTCTCATCTTGTAAAGCTATGGTAGTTGCATTTTAACAGTGAGGAATACATTATGGTTATCATGATAGTCCTCTTCTGTTACGAAGGTTTCATTAGAAAATTCTCTCCCTTGAGTATATTTAACATTCCATACATTTCTATGTAGGTGAAACTTCCTATTACTCTTGTGTAGATATAAGCATAACACCTCTTTTTGGATCTGTGTATGCATCTTTACTCACATGACTATACATTCTAGATTTATCATTTCCTTTCATATTCTCTCTTCAAAATCTTTCATGGCACCACTGTATTATGCTTCAGGTATCAAGGGTATTAACAATTTCTTTCATTTTGATATTTTGGGTTTACTATGTTGCTCCATCATTGCTCTTCATCATTTTGACTGTCATTTTTTATGGAATTCTATTGATTGTTCTTCTATAAGGTACAATCCATTAATACTCATGGAGGATACACCATAGGACTGCCCTCCTTTTTACTTGTTGATGAAATTGTCCTCGTCATCATGTTTTGTTGATTGACTGTGACTTTCACATATTGTGCATACTCTTGTAGGTGTATTGTGACCTCATCAGTTCTCCCATTTGCTATTTTCTCACTCTCTTGTGATCATGCACTTCTCACACCTTATCACTCCTTCAAATTTTGATATAATGCATAAATGTTGTCCTACCATTGTGACCTTGTGATGCATGTATGATAAGCACTCCACCTATCTCGATGAATATGTATGTGATGAAACCTCTGTATTGAACACTACTAATAGTATAATCAACAACACACTCTTCATTGTCCTATCACTGTGAGAAACATAAATATGGAACATGGTAGCAATATGATTTTTCAATAGCATTATGTAGTCAATCAACAATGACATGACATACTTGTATGCACACAACAATTTCCAATGGAAGATAGTGCAATTTTATTTTTTGTTCTGCATGTTCATTGATCATTTTGAATGAGTCATTGTTCATCCATGATTCTCAATTCATTGCACATTCAGATTTGATTGTTATGTATGATCAATATATTGAAGCCCTTGTAGTTACTTAATGATTTACTCCTTTAGTTGAATGTTTCCATTGAGCATTATGAATTTGTTTCTTTCTCAAAACCCCTCTTGAAGTTAAGGGGCAGCATGCTGGGCTCAACCCTTGTGGGAGCCACATTTTACACCACATGCTAAAATTTTGAACATGATGAACTAGTAATGAAATATGTACCTGTACCTACACAGTGAACAAGCAAGTTAGATAAAAATATTGCAATTAATGTTCTTTTGATGATTTCCTTTGGATATCTTGAATACAACTGTTCATCTTGCTTTTCTTGATCAGTTATAAGATAGAAATTATCTGCTTGATTAGAAATGTATAGGATTTTTACGGAACCCCAAGCTCTAACATCTCTTTTCCACCCTTGCAGGTTTCCTTCTTGGAGCAATAACTGGACAATTCAACGATGCTGGCACAATCTTCAACAACATGATTTGTCATTCGCAGACAATGATGGGTCCCATATCTTATTTTATGTAGCTCTTTTATCATACGTTCTCGCTATTTTATATATGTTCAAACTCAATTACTCCCACGACTTGTGTGGGACTTCAAAAACATTTCTTTTTAATATATTAGCTATTTCATATGATGCACTGACTTATGTACTTTTCATTTGTGAATCACTTACAAAATATGAAACAACTAAATGAACTGTTTGAGGCATATGTTTTGTAATCATGAATAATAGCAACAATATACTTGAAACAAGAACTGTAGAAAATAGT
Source organism: Sequoia sempervirens (assembly GCA_007258455.2). Taxonomy (NCBI): domain Eukaryota; kingdom Viridiplantae; phylum Streptophyta; class Pinopsida; order Cupressales; family Cupressaceae; genus Sequoia; species Sequoia sempervirens. The sequence continues at coordinate 259,523 of VDFB02080997.1, read as the reverse complement.
TTAGCTTCAGAACCTAATAATCTTTGAATGTCTGGTTTTCGTATCTAATTTTCTCAAGTGTCAAAAATTTTCTCACCCAGTTTAATACCTGCTTGATAACTTTACTAATTTAGTTGGTAGCTAAAAATTAGTAACATTTGTAGTGACCTCCTTGGGATTTTTTCCTGCTAAACAAATAAGATCAATTGCCTTGCTTATCCATTGGGAATGGGGTCCATTCTTTTGTCCTTTTCTGACTCAAAACTTTTGTATTTCAGCAGCAAACAAAACTGAAAAAAACTATCATAACTTTGTTTAAGACAAAGTTAGAAAATTGTGCAGCATCTGCACTTATTGAAAACAAAACAGTATTGAAACCAATGTGCAATGAGCACTTATTAGCTTGAAAACTATCCTACCCTACACTAACCAACAATGCTAGTGCTCAAACATAACCATTCACTGGTTGGTTGAAAAAACTCCCTTTTCTCATCAACTTAGGATGTGCTACCTGCTTACAAATTGTCCAACAGTGATGGAAGAAAAGTAAATGTTGAGTCCTCAAATTAAACACTTCTTCAATCGTGAAAACCACCTCCCTTTTGCTTTAGAGAAGAGACGCACGCAACTATTTTGAATAGGTTGAGCAAACTGCATCGATGTCTTTTGATGCCTAATCTTGTGCTCCCGGGAAGATACTTCAACTGGTAACTCTTCTTGATTGCCCGCCAACTGTGCCAGGTGTCTAATAGGACATCCCCTTGTCATGAAACTCAATTTGTAACTTTCAACCTCATACTCATGCTCTATTTTCTTAGCCTTTTGTTCATGATTTTCAAGAACATCAAATGAAGTTGAGCTCCCCTTTTGTTGATTTATGAAAACTTTAGCCTTTCCTTGAAAACTTGTTAATTGGAGGTAATATGCACGTTGTTCATTGGATATTACAGTCCAATCTTCTTGAATGATTTTCCTATTATTGTTTATAGGAGGATCAGTTTTTCTTTCTTTCAACTCTTCAATGAAAAGGGAATCCTATTTCTTTGCATCATCTATAATAGTCTCTAAAAAGAAACCATTAATGTGCTCAATGTTTGGGTCTTCTTCATCAAGGAGTTGATATCCCTGTTGAATTATTGAAAACAAGTCCTCAAAGTGTTGTTCCTTATGTTCTTCGTGGATGAGAGAATACAACTCCTCCTCTACAAAGTGGGGAAGCTCATCAAATAAGTTCATATTGTACTCTTCCATAGGCTGCAAAGGCTAATTCAAAGAGCCAAACAACTCTTTCTCTTTAGTCCCATCAACAATTTTTTTGAAAGCTTGTTGTTCTAGCTACTCATCCAATAGATCTTTGTCATCCTCTCTATTTTCAATAGCCTCTTTGACTTGAATAGGCTGATCACATGTTGATGGCTCATATAATACTAGCTTATCATCTATGTTAGAACAAAAAACTTCTATGATGCCTGAAAACATGTTCCCATCTAACTCATAACTTTGCATTAAATCTAGATGAGTTTTATCATTTAGTTATTCCATACCAAGCATAGATGCTATCATGCATGTGATATCCTCATTTTCACCAACAAATTGAGGAAGTTCATCAAACAAGTTAGAAAAATTCTGAGAACCACTTTCTATTTTCTTTACATAAACTTCATGCAAATCATTTTCAATAACCTCCAGAATAGGACTGACCACTTGTTGTCTCATATGGATTGAGGCTTCAATCTCATCTTGAACTGGTAGTACATCATGTTTTGCAATATCTTCTGGGTGTTCCAAATCAATTGGTAATTTAGGTAACTGTATGCTTTCCTCAGCTTTTGCTCAATAAAACCAGGTAGTTGGTCAAACAAATAAACCAATTGTTCCTCCTCTTGTGGTGCCTTTAGCAGTGAATCTTGAGCATCTTGTATCTACAAGTGAAGATCTTTAGCTAGTAATCCATGTACTTTGCTTTCATTCATCTTATAAACAACATCAGAATTTTTTTCAAATGAATCAAAATATAAGGGGTTCAATAGCAAATTTGAACCAACATCCTCTTCACATGTATTATGGTTATTTTGAGCTGAGGACATGGTACAAACAACAACAAATTCTTTCTCCTCTTGTTCATGACACCAACTTGGAACCTTGATCAAGTTAGATTGTACAGCCTTTTCCTCTTTCTGATCTTGAATTAATACACAAGGAATATCCTTACTAAGGTTTGGCATTTTATAGTCAGGATGCTTGGTCCAAGAAGGCTGCCATAACTGTTTAATACTTTAATTACCTAGTTCAGGGTCTTGATATGTCTAAAACTAAGGATTAATGGATTGGTTTGACAGATTTTGTTCATTCATGAGCTCATGTAGGAGTTGATTTTTAACATTGGTATGGCTATTACACCTATAACTTGGAATTTCAGTTTTAGAAGACTTACTTGGAGGTTGAATAGAAACCTTGGAAACCTCTTCCTATATTGGTTGATGTTTTATTGTTGCTTGGGAAACCAATATTATGATTTTCTCTTCCTTAGCAACAAGATCTTTTTCATAATGTATTCTTTGTGTCTCCAACTCCTACTCATGAAGGTAGGCCTGATAATCTAACTCGTGTTGTTGCATATCAAGCTCTTGTTGCCTCCTGAACTCTTATATCTGCTTTGTGATGTCTGAAAATATTCCCTTGGTTTCATTCATGCTATTATTCATATAATCAACCTCTTGGAGCTGGTTTTGGACATATAAATGTTGATATGAAGGTTGAGCAGGGGTGGGTGGGTGGTAAGCATAATAAACATGTTGGTTATTTTTTGTTGCATGGTTGTTTGAGGATAAACCAGTAGCATAACTGGCCTGATATGGTTGATAAGGATGTGGATAGGTAGGACTTTCATGAAATGGAGGTGAAAACATGCTCTTTTCACAAAAACCAACACTTTTTCTGCTCGAAACCAATAGATTGTGCTCAGAGTTGCCAAGTATAAACTGTAACCTCTGAAAGGAAAAAAAACGTTGTTGTATATACCAAAACAACAACTTGAAACTTTTGAATTCTTTCTCTGAAGTGATCTTCAAAGTCCCACCGGGCATGCCAAAAACTGTTATCAACATGATTGCACCTATATGCGAAAGCAAAAATGCCTTGCGATCCTGTGAAAGATGGGAATACTTTCAGGTTATGGGTACCCTATGTTGAAAGTGGACCTCTATATTATAGGCCGGCTTCCTTTATGATCTTCTAATGATTGACTGTAATTTTAATGGAAAAGGGAAGAAGGCTTGAATTGAATGCATAAACTGAAAGTTTGAATTGAATGCATAAACTGAAAATTAAATTGCGGTGATGCACCTAATGATAACTACTATGCAGGTTGTTTCACAACTAATACTCTCAGAAATCTGTTAACATAGTTCAATTTGAGCACATTAATCACATAAATATTTCACAAAAATGCTTGTTTAATCTTTCTTTATGAAGGAAAATTGAGTTTCACAACCTAAGAGGAGATAAAATTAACACAATGTATACCTGTGAATAAATTGCTTTTTTGTACATGCATCCATGAAATGAGACAGAAATTTAAAGGTTTCAGATTTAAAACACATTAAATTTGCATCAAATCATTTAGAAGAAACAAAACACCAGAAATTGAAGAGGTAAACACTAAATTCAAATGAATATTCTGAAGGAACTTTTGCAAATAACAATACTAAGTAACCTATAAAGTTGTTGTATAAAATACTATGAAAAATATGAGTTACAAAATCATTCTCTTCTTCGCAGAAATGCAAAGGAAAAATTATCAAGAACTGAGAAAAAAGAACTATTTTTTCGCAATATATACAAAAGATAGAAGAGAATGAGACCGAAAAGAGATATCAAGATAACTGAAGTTAAAAATATGTGAACTCCAAAGCTATCCACAAGCAAAATCAAAAATTCATGAAAATGGGGCCCACCAATGCTGTAAACTAAGCTTAAACAACTCAAAACTCTGTCTCATACTGTATGTAACTGAAGTGTAACTTGAAATGGCTCCAATGTGCATGAAAAACATTGAAGTGTCACTATAGTCTAAAATATCAACACCTCCAAAAGATTCACGAGCAAGAGAGAAAAGCTTTGAAAAGAGGGTCTAAAACTGAAGCAAATTGGACTTAGGATGTTGCAAACTCCACCCCGCAATATGCATGATTGAAACAACTCCAAAATTGATGTGAAACTGCAGACATGTCTCAAAAACTCCATGCAATCAGGATAAAGTCTCTAGTTGTCTCAAAATGCATGAAAACAATCTTTAGTTCCACCCCCCTCTCATGATCAATTCACTCCATTGCCATTCAATCTTGAGTTCTACTCCTATCTTGACTTCCTATGTGATTGTGAAGTGAAGGTAACCATATGATCAAATATTAAAGATAATCGATGTGATTATTTTAATATTTAATGTGTAATTATTCTCCTTCTTTCACATTTACATGTTAAATATTAAGGTAAAAATACCTTTAATATTTTATTATATAGCTATTTTTGTCTATAATCATGCAAAAAAAAGAGTCAAAGACACCTTCAATTGAGCATGTAATAATTAGAAGGATTTACAATTATTTCAAAATAGTAAAAGAATAAACTTGAAATTGATTTTAAAGTCCACCTCAAAATACACGAGCCTTCAATGATTATTAGGTCTATGACTTAGCAAGTCAAGACCACGAGCATAAAATGATTTTGTTTGTTTTTGGTAAAACATAGTAAAAAATGACTATCAAGTCGAATTAGAGCATGGAATGATTAAGCCCAAACCCTAATCATATTGTCCATTCTTCACATTCTGTACTTTGGAAAGATTACAGCTGTGTTGCCAATGGATGATGGGAATTTCTCCACGAGCCAGGGTTTTTCTAGGAGATTTACATCCACACTGTTGGTAAGCACTTCCTCTACATAAAAATTTTGTTTTTTCCCTTTACCTGTGGAAGAACACATTTTTTTCTTGCTCAATTATGGAAAAAGAATGGTTGAAATAGTATTTTTTTGTGAAATACAGCTTGGTTTATTTTTTAAATATGGAAAGCTCCTCTCTGAATCTTAGTTACCCCTTGAGATCTCACCATATCAATCGTGGGTTTGCTCTCCATGTTACATAAAATACCATATTCTTCATGAAAATGCTTTGACTTTTTTTTAAAATCTGTACATTTCTCTTTGCTCGACATTTTATTTCCTATTTGCAAGTTGTGGCTTCTAGAGTTTCTTCTCAAGAACTCAAGGGTTTATTTTATTCCAGTGTGTCCTCTCTTCCTATCAGGCTGTGGTTTCTTTTACACCTTGGAGGGTATTACCTTCATTATGCAGGTTGCAGGCTATGTCTATGTTGCTCTTGCTTGGTTATGAGTTTCATGTTGCTCCAAGCTCCCTGAGTTTATCATTCAATGCAGCTTTCTCCACTTCACTTACAAGGCTGATACGCTATGCTCGTAGGGCTTGAATATCATGTATTTCTTGTGTTTGCTTGTCTTTTTACCTTTGAACTATCTTTTCTTGCCTTTCACAAATATATTACTGCTCTTAGCATTGTCTCTTTTAGCGTTGGACCTGTGTTAAGTTGATATGCTTCTGATTTTGGAGGCCAAATGTCCTCCTTTTTCTCCCAAATTTCTCTGCAGGATAGATAAATTTGACTCTAAAGACTTGAATTGATTGAAAGAAACAAAAATATAGCTCCTTAATATACATATCAAATCTCTGTGATTAGCTCTCATCTTTTAAAGCTATAGCAGTTGCATTTTAATAGTGAGGAATGCATTATGGTTATCATGATAGTGCTATTCTGTTACGAAGGTTTCATTAGAAAATTCTCTCCCTTGATTATATTTAGCATTCCATACATTTCTATGTAGTTGAAACTCCCTATTACTCTTGTGTAGATATAAGCATAAAACCTCTTTTTGGATCTGTGTATGCATCTTTACTCACATGACTATACATTATGTATTTATCATTTCCTTTAATATTCTATCTTCAAAATATTTCATGGCACCACTGTATTGTGCTTTAGGTATCAAGGGTATTAACAATTTATTTCATTTTGATGTTCTTGGTTTACTATGTTGCTCCATCATTGCTCTTCATCATTTTGACTGTCATTTTTCATGGAATTCCATTGATTGTTCTTCTATAAGGTACAGTCCATTAAGACTCATGGTGGATACACCATAGGATTTCCCTCCTTTTTAATTGTTGATGAAATTGTCCTTGTCATCATGTTTTGTTGATTGACTGTGACTTTCACATATTGTGCATACTCTTGTAGGTGTATTGTGACCTCATCAATTCTCCCATTTTCTATTTTCTCACTCTCTTTTGTTCATGCACTCCTCACACCTTATCATCCTTCAACTTTTGATGCAATGCATAAATGTTGTCCTACCATTGTGACCTTGTGATGCATGTATGATAAGCACTCCACCTATCTCGATGAATATGTATGTGATGAAACCTCCACACTGAACACTACTAATAGTATAATCAACAACACACTCTTCGTTTTCGTATCACTGTGAGCAACATAAATATGGAACATGGCAGCAATATGATGTTGCAACAACATTATGTATTCAATCAACAATGACATGACATATATGTATGTACACAACAATTTCCAATGGAAGATAGTGCAATTTTATTTTCTATTATGCATGGTCATTGATCATTTTGAATGAGTCGTTGTTCATCCATGATTCTCAATTCATTGCACATTCAAAGTTGATTATTATGTACGATCAATATATTGAAGCCCTTGCAATTACTTAATGATTTACTCCTTCAGTTGAATGTTTCCATTGAGCATTATGAAAGTGTTTCTTTCTCAAAACCCCTCTTGAAGTTAAGGGGCAACATGTTGGGCTCAACCCTTGTGGGAGCCACATTTTCAACACATGCTAAAATTTTGAACATGATGAACCAATATTGAAATATGTACCTATACCTACACAATGAACAAACAAGTTAGATAAAAGCAGTGCAATTAATTTTCTTCTGATGATTTCCTTTGGATATCTTGAATATAGTTGTTCATCTTTCTTTTCTTGATTACTTATAAGATAGCAATTATCTACTTGATTAGAAATGCATAGAATTGTATGGAACCCCGAGCTCTAACATCTCTTTTCCACCCTTGGAGATTTCTTTCTTGGAGGAGCAACTGGACAAGTCAACGATGTTGGCACAATCTTCAGCAACGAGATTCTTCATTCACCAGGAAATGATGGGTCCCATATCTTATTTTATGCAACTCTTTTCTCATACCATCTTGCTATTTTATATCTATTCAGGCTCAGTTACTCCCACAGCTTGTGTGGGATTTCAAAATCATTTCTTTTTAATATATCAGCTATTTCATAGGATGCAATGACTTATGTACTTTTCATCTGTGAATCACTTACAAAATATGAAACAACTAAATGAATTGTTTGAGGCATATGTTTTGTAATCATGAATAATAGCAACAATATACTTGAAACAAGAACTACAAAAAATAGTTTAGCTTCAGAACCTGATAATCTTTGAATGTCTGGTTTTCGTATCTGATTTGCTCAAGTGTCAAAAAATTTCTCACCCCAATTTAATAACTGCATGATAACTTTACTAATTTAGTTGGGAGCTAAAAATTAGTAACAATAATAATATAATGTAATATTTATATTATATAATAATATAATGTAATATTGATATTTTTTTAGTTTTTTTATTGTGGGCAGGTACAAAGCAAGGAGAAAATGCAAAACCAGTGCCTTTTAGATGCATTTACAACCCACCCCATGTGCAACAATGGCATCACTGAAGACATGCATTCACATAGATGGCTTTTTAGCTTTAGTTATAGTTTTTTTCAGTTTTAAAAGCATAATAAATCAGTAATTTGCATACTGCAAAATATTTTGTCTTTAAAACTCTATGTATAGAGTTTTTAGCTTTAGTTTTAGTTTTTTTCAGTTTTAAAAGCATAATAAATCAGCAGTTTGCATACTGCAAAATATTTTGTCTTCAAAACTCTATGTATAGAGTTCTTTGTAACATATTTTATATACATTTTGAATACACATAATGAATATTCTCAATCCTTTGAGCAGATTTGTTGAAGTTTTATGATTATTTCAGCTTATAAATGACTACGATGACTAAATAAATGATTACAATGACTAAAATGACTAAATAAATGACTAAAAAATGACTAAATAAATGATTGCAATGACTAAATAAATGACTACAATGACTAAATAAATGACGACCATGACTAAATAAATGACCAGTTAACAACAATCAATGACTAAATTAACAACTAAATATACTACCAAATTGATCAATCAAAACAACCAATAAATGACTAAAAATGGTTTAGTCATAAATTTGGTCGTGTTATAAATGACTGGAAATAAACTACTAATGGTCACATAACCAAACTACTAATCACATGACCAATTTTTAGTAGTTTTTTTAGTCATTTATTTATGTTTGTGTACTAGTGATATATATATATATATGTATGTATGTATGTATGTATGTATGTATGGATGTATGTATGTATGTATGTACATGTCTATATATCATCTTGTTCTCGAGAGACATTAATATTGATTCAATGGGTATGCATCAACTGGCCTATTAAGGCTTCCATTAAAACATAGTCAATATTGCTTTGTTTCTAATGCAGAGCTCTATGAGTCAAACATATGGATCGTTTGAGATAAGGCAACATACTTTGAAATGAAGAAAGTACTTATATTAAGTGGAACGATGGTATCGTTCATCAAAAAGGGAAAAATGAAAATAGTCACTCAAACATACATTAAATATGAACGAAGCAAATTGTTCGACTGATTATTATCTCCAAGAAAAAATAAATGATCACCATATTCAGTGATCATATATTCATTCGGTACTCTGTTTATAGGAACAAAGAACCATCCCTGTGCGGATTCTTTGACCTAACATGTAAAACTATCAATTCCATTAAGAGACATCACCCAAATGGGGAGGGGGGGTTTCCAAGTACAAATGGATTCTTATGATGAGTAAGAATAATTAACATAGAAAAAGAATACATTGGTATCGGCCACCAACAAATACGTAGCATGCAAACATAACCCAGTTATGGGTAGAGATAAGTTCGACTAGATCGAACTTTTGCAAGCCAACTATGAAACATAGAAGATATACGGTGGTTTTGCCCACTTTTCATAGCGACCAAAGAAAATATTGGTTCAATTCACACAAAAAATGGACTCAACTACAAGGGTTGGAAAAGATTAATGGAAACAAATGCATATACATAAGGAAAGACTAATCTCAAGTCATTTGTTACTCTATCGAATAGGGTCAAATTAAGAGCATGAAAAGCCATATTTTTTCAAACAAGGAAACGACCTATAAACCAAAATAAAAGCATGCAATTACCTCCTTCCTGCTATTAGTGTGTGATTCTTTTTACTCAGTTCGATATGGAAACAACTCCTCTTCTTTGGTTCGCTCCTTTCCTTTGTGGTCTACACAAAAATCCTCCAAAATCTCCTTTGTTTTTTACTAAAATTCCCCTCCTTTTCTTCAAGATTGCCCCTCTAACCAAAGATTCCTGCATTTACCAAAATTGGAGGTGGTATTTACTCTCCCACATCCTCCTCATACTTAGCTCCCACTCCTCCATGCTTTTTAGCATAAATTATCTTTCCATTATGGGTGTCGATTATGTTTCATTCATTTGAGGATGTTATTACCATTTTTTTATATGATATCCTTTATCATTTCCAAGATTTCAAATAGAGGGAAAACAATTTACCACCATAATAATATATATATGTGTGCTTACATACATATATATACATATATATATATATATATACATATGTGTATATATATATACATATGTGTATATATATATATATACATATGTGTATATATATATATACATATGTGTATATATATATATACATATGTGTACATATGTGTATATATATATATATATATACATATGTGTATATATATATACATATATATACATATATATATATACACATGTGTATATATATGTATATATATATATACACATATGTATATATATGTGTATATATATATATATTCATCATTTCTCTTTTTACCTCTTACGAGGGTATTTATTTTTGAATTTAATTGAATCACTCTACTCAAGAGTAGTCAATATGTATATGACAAATAAATTTCCATCACCATTGTTATTATGATATTAGCATCGAATGGACAAGGTAAAGCAAATGCTCCAATAATTTTTTTCCATAAACTTACCTAATTAATCATTTACACATTTCACAAAAGAAAATGATGTCTACCAAATTACAAGTTAAATGCAGATGCTATGATTTTCAGTGGTGTGTGCTCATTCCAAATTCCATCATGCTTACCGATCATCATCCGGCTAAATACTCCTACCTCAACCATGTTCTTGGTCTTTAATTTATTCTTGCATTCACACACTTATACTTGCAGAGTCTCATCAATAACCATTATCCAATGCTTGTAATGAAAAGATTCCATTCTTTACCATAACATTCATCCTTCGTATTCAATCACATGAATATAAATATATTTCAAATAACATTGAAATCTTAAATTTATCACAAGTCAAAACTGATAAATATTTAAACAAGTTAGCATATAATTAAATGTAAGCAAAATTTGAGACATGACACTAATTAAGCCATGCTCCCAATGAAATTCTTAAAAAAAATAAACTAAGAAGCCATTAAAGCTTAAATGCTTAAAGGAACTCTAATTTAATGCATCAAACCTCATCCTATTAGGGGATTGGTACTGAATTGATGTGGAATATCAGCCCTTTCCCAATCCCTTGGTTGAAATAAGCTTGAAGATGGATGCCATTGATGGAAAATGGTATGAATGGATGCAATATTAACTAAAAATGGATGCTAAATGTTGAAATTGCTCATGAAGAATGCTATAAAATTCACTATAGTGTAGATGCTCTAAATGAATGTGGATCCTTTGCTCAAGAAATGGGGGCTATTTATAGGAAAATTAGTTGAATCAATGGCCAAGATTGATTTGATTAATCAATGGATGAAAACCAAGGAGATGAATTGGTATGGATCAAGAATTCAATCCATGGATGGGATTGAAAGTTGACATGGATTGACCCATTTAATCTATGGCTCAAATTGATTTGAAGAAACACAAATCCTAAAATTTAGGAGGAATGTTCAAGATATTTCCATTTAGGGGGAAATTGAAATGGATGAATATTCCTTTACAAGTGGGAGAAATTGGAGGAATGAAAGAAATTAGTTAATTAAATAATTAAAACATTTTTTAATTGTGCATGATGGATGAATAATTTGAAGATTTAATTAAATAACTAACTCATTTCATTAAAAAGGGGAATTAATGACATTCAATTAAATAATTAAGATTATTTAATCAAATGAGAAGACTTAGGGGAATTTAATTAAATAATTCACATTATTTAATTAAACAAGATAAAAATTAGCATGAAAGGGGATGAATTAACTTAATAAAATTGATCATCTGATTAATAGAAGAAAATGATGAATTTAATTAAACAATTAAGATTATTTAATTAAATGGTCGAAAGGAGGTGAATCGGGATGAAAATGGTGTTAGTGATCAAATTCAAATGTGCAATATCGATTAGGACGATTTTAAGTGTCTACATTTTGCCCATCTTTGAAGCGAGGTACTAGTTACATTGGTTCAAAGATTGACGCTTTTCATATCAACGCTGCCGCTCAGATCAAAAATTTAAAAATTCATGATTTTTTTGGATGCCCCATTGTTGCTCCAACGAAAGGAATTATGCTAAACCAAGATCTAACTAATTAAGTCATGTTCCCAATGACATTCTTGAAAACATTAAACTAACAAGCGATTAAAACTAAAATGCTTAAAGGAAATCTAATTTAAATCATCAAACCTCATCCCATTGGAGGATTGGTGTTGAATTTACGTCGAATGTTAGCCCTTTCCCAATCCCTTTGTTGAAATAGGCCTGAAGATGGATGCCATTGATGGAAAATGGTATGAATGGATGCAAGATTAACTAAAAATGGATGCTAAATGATGAAATTTCTCATGAAGAATGCTCTAAAATTCACTATAGTGCAGATGATCTAAATGAATGTGGATCCTTTGCTCAAGAAATGGAGGCTATTTATAGGAAAAATAGTTGAATCAACGGCCAAGATTGATTTGATTAATCAATGGATGAAAATCAAGGAGAGGAATTGGTATGGATCAAGAATTCAATCCATGGATGAGATTGAAAGTTGACATGGATTGACCCATTTAATCAATGGCTCAAATTGATTTGAAGAAACACAAATCCTAAAATTTAGGAGGAATGTGCAAGATATTTCCATTTAGGGGGAAATTGAAATGGAGGAATATTTCACTTTAGTGTATTACAAACATTATTTGTAATGGCCATTTCCTTATTGCATGTGTATTTTTAAAAGTTTAGAGAGGGATTATTAAGTATGTTTAGTTGTTGATGTAATATCTCTTTTTCCATGTCTATTTATTGTTACTTCCAGTAAATATGACTTTGTAATCCAATATAAGGCACTAGTCATTGAATTTTTTGACCCTCCATGCACCTTAAACTAAAAATATTTTTTAACTAGTATTTTAGTAAAATTAGTTTGTATACATTTTATAATTCAATATTTTAACCAAGGAACATCTCTAATGAGCCTTGAATGATTTTAGCTTGAGACAATTATGTCTCACATACCTACATCTTGCAATCTTCAAATGATGTCTTCATCATATTAATAATTTAGGTCATATGAATAGTAGGTTAGTCTTTGGTCTAATGATAGATTTTGGGACTAGAAATACACTAGATACTACTACATTTTTCCTATCTATATGCCTTCATTTGATATTAAATATTGTTAAATACTGCCTCTAGAAACACCCTCTTATGTCTAGATAAGTCCAAAGTGAAAGAGAGATTATCCAATCTTAGCAATTGGCCTATCATCACTCATATTTTGTTGATGAGATGGTCTATCCACCTTTAGTAATGAGATATGCCTAAAATTGAAGTGGATTGATCCCTCTAGAAGTGTGGGCAATGATTTTGGGACCCAACATAATTATTAAAATAAGGCATTAATCTATTTATGGGTTAATGAGTCTCTTAATTGTTACTATTAATTTTATCTATTTCCTATTTTATGATACCATTTTCATACATTTCCAAAAAATTATGACTTGTTTTAATCACTGGAAGTGATAATTGATGGTTTTATAAATACTCGCATGTTTAGATAATTATTGCTATAATATAATAGTATTTAATGTGATGAGGTGGTAATTGTAATCTAAGTGTCTCAAAAATAAAACTAATATCTCATGTAGCAAAAGAAGTGGGAAATAATGTAGCAAAAGGACCATTGATGGCTTGGAGCTACAAGAAAAATTGTGTACAATTGAAGGATTATGTGCCTACAAAAAAGAAGATAAGACACCTATATCCAAGGGAACTTGCACCCATCAGAGCTAGAATATATAGATATGATATCAGCTACCAAAAATAATTTATATCATAAATAATGAGGAGAAACCCTATGATAGTATATAATAGTAGACAATTCTTTATTGTATGTATTATGTCAATCGTTCAACATGCCAACAATCTTGGTTTTCAATCATAGTTAGCAGAATTACATTAGGATTCCATTTCTAAAGTTTCCTATTTTGTTTTTTCATGATGAAATAATCCTCTTCCTATTCTTGGGAATGAGTTGCCATTTATGATCTAGGATTCCATTTTTTTCTAGAATGGTTAGGATTAGTTAGTCTATTTATTACAAAAAAATGCAGTAGGAGTGTAACGATGATTTTTCAACATTTTGTATCTTTCTTTTTGAATAGAAATAGAATACAATTTTATATTAGATAGCAACAAGTTGAATGTAAATGAAGGATTGATTGATATTTTTTAATTAGAAGAGCGCAACTACCCAAGCAAGGGCACATTTGAGGTAATGTTGCAACTCCATTATTGGTATTAATGAACATTTAATTTAACATCTTAAGCTAAATTATTGGTTAACCATAGAGTAGTTCCTAAATACCGCTTGTAGCAATTACTAACCAATATTATTAATAGAACTAGAAGCACTAGAAATAGTTGTAGGATAATTTTTGCAGAGTTTCTAAAGTCTTTTTATATCCTATAAACCTTTAATTCATACACATACAATATCGACATCATCCGAGAAGATATGTATCATGCTTGACATTTAATTGTAAATTCCTCATAGCTGACAGTCACTTAATAAAGGATAATTCAATCAATTGAGTTGCACTAGATTTATCAACCAATGAGAGGGCCACTTGTGGGTCATATTCTTTTTGTGTAGTATTTATTGAGAATGGGTTTTAGTAACACTATTAATGAGAATAGAGAATGCAAGCATATGCCCCTAATTGTGTCATATTTACTTTAGGGTAAATGCATGGATCTGTGACACAATCTTGGTGCCAAATTGCAAAAAAAACCTGTAATAAGCCATATTGTGCTCATCAACTTCGGTGCTCTCCAAATGGATTTACCATTTGGCGCTCGCAAAATGGGTTGCTTCATTTGGCTAGCACCAAATTTGGCACTCGCCAAATGTCATTCATGACTTTTAGAATGCATTTTTCTAAACTCTCTCATTTTCTCTTTCTCTGCCAGGGACATTTAAGTATAAGTTGACATTTACATATAGACATTTACTTTCTTATAATTTAAGTTATATTTCATGTATATAGTTTCAGGATGTTTGAGAGTGGTTTCAGATCTCTAGGAGTTATAATGCAAATTCTAGTTTTTGGAAGATCTTAAAAAATTTAGACAATCATTTTTTTGTAATCAGCATGTCAAATTTCAGTAATCAGGAGGTCAAATTTTAGTAGTTAGCAAGTTGTATCATCTCTCTCTCTCTCTCTCTCTCTCTCTCTCTCTCTCTCTCTCTCTCTCTCTCTCTCTCTCTCTCTCTCTCTCTCTCTCTCTCTCTCTCTCTCTCTCACACACCCCTCTATCTCCTCCCTACATCTACCTCCCTACCTCCCCTCTCTACTTCTCTCTATCTCTTCTCTCTCTACATCTCATTCCCTCTCTACTTATCTTTATCTCCCCTCTCTCTCTTTACCTACCTCTCCCTCCATCACTTTGTATCTCACCTATGTCTCCCTCCCTACCTCTTTCCCTCTCTACTCTCTATCTCTCCTCTCCCTCCCTCTACCTACATCTCTCTCACACTCTCTATCCCTTTCTTCCTCCTATTTCTCTCTAACTCTCTCCTCTCTATCTCATAATTCTCTCCCTCCCTCTTACTCTCTCCTCTCTAACTCACCACTCTCTCTATCTCTCTATCTCACACAAACCTCTATCTCCCTCCCTAACACTCCCTCCCTCCCTCCTTCCCTCTCTACTTCTCTCTATCTCTCCTCTCCCTCCCTCTCTCGACCTCACCCTCATTCCCCTTCTTTTTGTCTCTCCTCACAATCTCTCTCACTATTGTCCCTCCCTCTCTCCCCCCTCTTTCTCTCTCAATTGATCATTTTCTCTATCTTACCATTCTCTCTCTCTCACTCATTCACACACACACAAACACACACCTCTATCTCCCTTCCTCCCTCCCCTCTCTACTCTCTATCTCTCCTCTCTCTTTCCCTCTCTATACCTACCTCTCCCTCCATCACTCTCTCTCTCCATCCCTCTCTATCTCACCTATGTCTCCTTCCCTACTTCTTTCCAACTCTACTCTCTAAATCTCCTCTCCCTTCCTCTACCTACCTCTCTCTCTGTCTCTACATCCCTCTCTTTCTCTCTCACTCTCTCCTTCTCTCTATCTCACCATTATCTATATCCCTAATTCTCACTCCCTCCTCTCTAAATCACCATTCTCTCTCCCATTTTCCCTCCTTCCCTCTCACTCCCTCCTCTCTAAATCACAATTTTCTCTCTATCCCACTTTCCCTCCTTCCCTCTCTCTATCTCACCTATCCCTTTCTACCTCTCCCTCCCTCCAACCTCCCTCTCTCTCTTTATCTCTCTTTCTCATTCTCTCCTTACCTATATACTCTCTATCTCACCACTCTCTCTCCATCTCACTCTCCCTCCTTCCCTCTCCCCCTCCTATCCCTCCCTCTCTCCTTCCCTACCTACCTCTCCCTCCACTACCTACCATTCTCTCTCCCTCCCCCTCTTTCTCTCTTACTCTCTCCTTCACTCTCTACTCTCTATCTCTCCCCCCTTCCCTCTCCACTCTTTCTCTCTCTCTCTCTCCCCCTTCCTCTCTCCCCTCATTTTCTCTCCTCCCACTCTCTCTCCCTCTCACAACACTCACCTCTATCTCCTTTCCTCTCCCTCCATCCCTCCACTCTCTACTTCTCTCTATCTATCATTCATCTCTACATCTCCTTCCCTCTCTATTTACCTTTATCTCCCCTCTCCCTCCATCACCCTATATCTCAACTGTGTCTCCTCCCTACCTCTTTCCCTCTCTATTATCTATCTCTCCTCTCCCTCCCTCTACCTCTCTCTACCCCTCTCTCTCTCTCACACACACACACACTCACCTATATCTCCTCCCTACTTGTCCCTCCTTCCCCTCTCTACTTCTCTCTATCTCTCCTCTTGTCTCGTCTCCTTCCCCTCTCTACCTATATTTATCTCCCTCTCCCTTTGTTTACTACCTATGTTTCCCTACCTACCTGGGGTTGAGGGATTAGGGTTGAGGAGTTTAATGTATATAAGGTCAAGAGTGGGGTGATGAGTGAGGTAGAGGGTTTAATAGTTGAGGGTTGAGGTTGAGGATTAGGGTTTGGGTCAATGTATGGTTAGAGGGTACTGAGAGTTGAGGATTAGGGTTTAAGGTTGAGTTTGAGGTTTGAGGTTGAGGTTGTGAGGTTGAGGTTGAGGATTGGCGTTGAGGTTGAGGTTGTAAGGTTGAGGGTTGAGGTTTACAAGGGTTGAGGGTTGAGGATTATAGTAGAAGATTTTACTTGGTTTAAGGTTTAAGGGTTGAAGACGCTGGGGTTGAGGTAGGGTTAAGGTTTAGGGTTTGAGGTTGGAGTTAAGGGTTTAGGGTTTGGGGTTGGGTTTTAGGGTTTAGGGTTGAGGTGTTTGGAGGTTGAGGGTATAGGTTTGAGGATTGGGTAGAGAGGGATGAAAAGGATGGAGGGAGAAGTGAGATAGAGAGAGGAAGAGAAGAGGAGGGAGGGAAGAGATATATGAGGGATGAGGATCCAATGTATAGGGTAGAAGGTTGAGGACATATAGGGTTGATGGTTTAGGGTATTGGGTTGAGGGTATAGGGTTGAGGGATTAGGGTTGAGGGTAGAGGGTATTGGGTTGAGGGAGAGGGTAGAAGGTTTAAGGGTTTAGAGTTGATGGTTTAGGGTTGAGGGTAGAGGGTTTAGGGTTTAGGGTTGAGGGTCCAATGTATAGGGTAGAGGGTGTAAGGGTTTAGGATTTATGGTTTGCGGGATTAAGGGTTGAGGGTTAATAATTAGGGGTTGATGTTTTAATGTATAGGGTAGAGGGTAGAGGGTTTAAGGGTTTAGGGTTTAAGGGTTGAGGTTCAAGAGTTTAAGGTTGAGGGTAGAGGGTTGAGGGTATAGGTTTGATGGATTAAGCTTGAGGGTACAACATATAGGGTTGAGGGTATAGGGGTTGATGGTTTATGGTTTAGGGTTTAAGGGTTGAGGGTTGAGGGATTAGGGTAGAAAGCTTACTTGGGTTTAAGGGTTGAGGGATTAAGGTAGAGAGGGATGGAAGGATGGAGGGAGAGATGAAGGGAGAAGTGAGATAGAGAGAAGGAGAGAAGAGGAGGGAGGGACAAAGATATATGAGGGTTGAGGATCCAATGTATAGGGTAGAGGGTTGAGAATTGAGGGTATAGGGTTGACTACATATAGGGTTGATGGTTTAGTGTATTGGGTTGAGGGTATAGGGTTGAGGGATTAGGGTTGAGGGTAGAGGGTATAAGGTTTAAGGGTTTAGGGTTTAAGGGTTTAGCGTTTAGGGTTTAGGGTTGAGGGTAGAGGGTTTAGGGTATAGGTTTGAGGGTATATGGTTGAAGGATTAGGGTTGAGGGTCTAATGTATAGGGTAGAGGGTATAAGGGTTGAGGATTTAGGGTTTAATGGTTGAGGGTTGAGGGATTAAGGGTTGAGGGTTGAGAATTGAAGGTTGAGGGTTTAATGTATAGGGTAGAGGGTTTAAATTTTTAGGGTCTAAGGGTTGAGGGTTGAGAGTTTAAGGTTGAGGGTAGACGATTGAGGGTATTGTTACCTGATTTTCACTCGTGGGCTCAATCAGGCAGGGCAACCTATGTTTCAGGTGTTCATGAAGGCCAAATGGGGACATTGTTGTGCAGGATTAAATCATACACCCAATGTATTGCTCAAGGAAGTCTATTAGAAATCATACATCTGATCAGATTTGGCATAAAACTCTTGAGGAAGAAAGTCGCTGAGACCCTCCTATTGTCTTGCCGACTAGCAATGTGGTTCTATTCATTGGAAATATACCAGTCGGCCAGACATTTTAATTGCCATGGGTTTTTATATGTCTCCCCGACATGCTGAAGTCTCACTGACCGTTGTGCACAAGGCTAGCTCACCGAAAGAGTTTGGGTTCGAAGAGAAGTCTTGCCAACCACGGGAGGTCTTGCCGAAAAGGGATTGTCATCAAGGAAAAGAACCCTTGTTTGCTATGACGTCTTGCCGATCAATCGGAGTCTCACCAAAAGAATGGAACTCTCGACATAATGTTGAGCTCGGGGAGATGTCTCGGCGACGGAGTGAGGTCTCGCTGAAAGGCTGTGAGTTCGGCGCGATGTCTTGCCGACTGAGGGGATTCTTGCCGATAGCGATGAGCTTGCCAATGGAAAAGGCTATCAGTATGACTTTTAGCACCTGCTATGACCTCTTGCCGAATGTGATTGTCTCAGAGACAATTTTGGGATATCGATATAACTCCTGCAGCTCGATATGAAGTCTCGCCGACAGTCCTAGGCTATGACGACTGTCCTGTGGAGTTTAATCGCATTGGGGAGACATGGCTAGTGTCTCACCGACATGCGATTTAGTCTGAATAGATTTTGACTACCTGGGAATCTTACGTAGCATGTGTTCAACCAATCAAAAGGAGCTACAGGCGAACCATTGGCAGCTTGACCGGTGCCAAGAAGATCAACAGAGCATAAATGACATTGATCTACTCTGAGATCGAAGGTGATCAATCAGCTCAGTGAACATGGTATGGGGATCTAACATGAAAACCAGATGTTGTCTCTTAGGGGGGTCAATTTGTAGAAGGGTCTAGAACAGCAGAAGAACAGAAAGGAGGAGACTGCAAGGACAGTTGGGATGTCGACTGGAAAGAGTGAATCGACATTTATGATAACACTCAAAAACATTCAAAGCAGCTCTAACGAGTTTTGAGGGCGAACACGAGGGCTGCAAGTTAATGCGATTGTTGCAAAAGATCTGAAGGCCACTCCTAAGGGTGATCTTTTCACCGACATGGATAGAGGGATGCACATTGAATGCAACATTAACTATATTCCAAAAGATCTCAGGGCCGACGTGTTCAACAACTGACTCATTTTTGTAAGCCCTAGGGCAGAGGCCGACGCTTTTGAGTTTTGTTGTATATATGGAATTTTTTGACTCTTTGTAAAGGAGTTCTTCTTATGCTTTTCGAAATTTTGTGACTTTTGTAGTCCTTTCTCAAATTAGAAAACTTTTGTAACATTTTGGAGCATGATATATAGAATTTACCTTGGTTACCATTGATGGTTCAATTTGCCTTCTGGTTCTTGCAGAATATTGTGCATTTTTAGGTGATTGATCAAGCTACTTCGTGAAATATTTCTATTTCCTTATAGCTTTATCTCATATTAGCATGCCTCTCTTTGCAAAATTAGTATTATGCAGATTACAAATTGTGTTTACTGAATTGCACATGAGCTTTTAATTTGTGAAAAATTGTTTTTCCTTCTTAAAAGTGTGTGCATGCCAAACCTATTTGTGAAATACTTATGCATAATCTACAGAAACTTGTTGTGCAGTCCCATATCCATCATCAGTATTCAAGTGTAACCTGAGTTTCTCATTGCTCTTGTCATTTTGGTGTATCACCATAGGGTTTAGTTTTCATTTTCATGCACTCCTCCCTTTTCCTTACAAAGATCAGTAGTTAGGTGATAACACAAAGGAATTCGGCCTTCTCCGAAGATTCTTTTCCATTTTTAGGTGACCCACAACCTAGAAAAGTTCCCATATTTCTCTAGAAAGCTCAGTTTTCATAACTTTTCATAGGGTGCATTTCTAAGAGATAACAATTTTGGCACACCCGGTGGGACCATCGAATTAGACAGCTAAAAGAAGATACATCTTATTGCTGATTTTGATATGCAATCAACAATTTTCAGACCTTAAGAGGTTCAAATCTGCATATCTGGCGACTCCACTGCCCAAAGTAATTGGTTTCAATAGGCTAAGTGTTGATTTTATGGTAATATGTCTTACCATTCACCATTTCATGAAAATGCTATCTATATACCTTCTAATCTGCCATATCAAAGCAGTTATGCTGCTGATTTCACAAAATATTACCAGCAAAGCAATTTTTCTTATGAATCTCAAAATTCTGATAATATGAGTTTAGAGAATATGTCTTTATATTTCCAAAAGTAGTTTGAGGAAATTGAAAATCAGTAGATAGAATAGTTTAGGAGGCAATAGGAGCTTGATACACAGCAACAGGAATTAGAGTATCAGGCCTACCTTCATGAGCAGGAATTGGAAACACAAAGGAGACAGTTTGAGAATAGGCTCGAGAGGGAGTTAGCTGCAAAAGAAGAGCAGATGAAGTCTTTGCTTCCTCAAAGGCATGATATCCGAACGACTTCTTGCATTTCAGATTGGTTTCAAGAGGAAGAACTTCCAAGGTATGAAGTTCCAAATTTTACAACCATGCATCCTTCGCAAGTAAAGGAAACTAATCTAGTACAACCTAGTGTGGTTACAGAGCAGCCCATTGATAAGGACACCTTACTCCACATGGAAAAGGTCAGAAACATAAACCCATTGCATTTAGCTTTGGAGGTTTATCGATTAGAGCAAGAAAAGAATGAACAAAAGGAGAAGGAAGTTGTGGCTGCTTGTACTGTGTCCCCAACTCAAAATTACCATATTACATGCGAAAATGATATTGGTTCAAACTTACTGCTGAATTCCTTGGATTGACTCATTTGAAAAAATTTCTAATGTTGTTTATAAGATGGTTGAAAGCAGAATGCAGGTATTACCAGTTAAGGATCTTCACTTGCAGACAGAGGATGCCTAAGTTTCATTGGAAAAGGAATTACCTGAGGAGGAGGATTTAATTTATTTATTTGACCAACTACCTAGTTATGTTGAGCAAGCTGAAGAGAGCATGAAGGTTCCTTATTTACCAGTTGATTTGGAATAGCCAGAGAATATTGCTTACTTGTTTGATGAACTTCCTTAATTTGTTGATAAAGATGAAGATCTCACATGCATGATAGCATCTATGCCTAGTATGGAGCAACTAAATGATAAAACTCATCTAGATTTAATGCAAAATTATGAGTTAGATGATATCATAGAAGCTTTCTATTCTAACATAGATGATGAGCTAGTATCATATGAAAGGGAAGCATGTGATCAACCCATTCAAGTCAGTGAGACTATTGAAAAAGTTGTAGACGATAATGCCTTGCAGCCTATGAACTTATTTGATGAGCTGCCCCACTTTTTTGAGGAGGAGTTATATTTTGTCATGGAAAAAAAGCATAAGGAACCACAGTTTGAAGATTTGTTTTCAGTTATCCAACAGGGATATCAGCTCTTTAGTCAAGAAGATCCAACCATCGAAAACATTAATGGTTTCTTTTTAGAGACTATTATACATGATGCAAAGAAGCAGGACTCCTTTTTCATTACAGAGCTGAAAGAAAGAACAACCGATCCTCTTATAAACAATAATAGAAAAATCTTTCAAGAAGATCAAACTGTAGCAGCCAATGAACAACCTACATATTACCTCCAATCAGCATCTTTTCAAGAAAAAGATGAAGTCTTTAGAGATCAACAAGGGGCTAAAAGTTACAAGTTGGGTGTCATAACAAGGGGATGTCCTATCAGACACCTGGCACACTTAGCAGGCACTCAAAAGGGGTTGCCATTTGAATTACCTACTTGGGAGCACGAGATTGAGCATCAAAAGGCATTAATGCAAGTTGTTCAAACTATTCAAAACAGTTACATGCACCTCTTGTCTAACACAGAAAGGGAGGTAGTTTTCATGATTGGAGAGGTGTTTAATCTATGCACTCAACATTTACTTTTCCTTCATCACTGTTGGGAAATTTGCAAGCAGGAAGCACGTCCTATGTTGGTGAGAAAGGGAAATTTTTTCTCACAACCAGTAAAAGATTATGTCTGATCACTACCACTGCTAGGTAGTGTAGGATAGAGTAGTTGTAGTTTCAATTTTTTGCTTGCAATAAGTTCCCCATGGCACGTTTCATTTTTAGTTTTGTCAAGTTTTTCAATAAGTGCAGTTGTTGCACCCGGCTTTTCAGATTCTGTCTTCAACAGATTTGCAGTAGTTTCTTTCAGTTTGTGTGGTTTGAGCTAAGTTACAAGGTTTTTAGAAATTTGAAGAGCAGAACAATGACTCCATGCCCAATGGATAGGCCTAGGCTACTGGTTTTCATGTTTAGCAGGCAAACATCCAGCTGAGGTCACCAGAAATGTTACCCGATTTTCACTCGCGGGCTCAATCAGGCAGGGCAACCTATGTTTCAGGTGTTCATGAAGGCCAAATGGGGACATTGTTGTGCAGGATTAAATCATACACCCGATGTATTGCTCAAGGAAGTATGTTAGAAATCATACATCTGATCAGATTTGGCATAAAACTCCTGAGGAAGAAAGTCGTTGAGACCCTCCTATTGTCTTGTCGACTAGCAGTGTGGTTCTATTCATTGGAAATATACTAGTCGGCCAGACATTTTAATCGCCATGGGGTTTTATATGTCTCCCCAACATGCAGAAGTCTCGTATTGTGCACAAGGCTAGCTCGCCGAAAGAGTCTGGGTTCGAAGAGAAGTCTTGCCGACCGCGGGAGGTCTTGCCGAAAAGGGATTATCATTGGGGAAAAGAACCCTTGTTCGCTATGACGTCTTTTCAATCAACCGGAGTCTCACCGAAAGAATGGAACTCTCGGCGTAATGTTGAGCTTGGGGAGATGTCTCAGCAATGGAATGAGGTCTCACCGAAAGGTTGTGAGTTCGGCGTGATGTCTTGCCGATGACAGGGAGTCTCGCTGAAGTGAATGGTCCCGGGGAGATGTCTTCCTGAAAGGGTAAGGTCTCGGAAAATGGAGGTGTCTTCGGGGAGAAATCTTCCCGACAATTTTTCACAAGGTCGGCGTCGAGGAGAGTTGTTTACCTTCGGGGAGAGGTCCTGCCGACAGATGGAGGTCTCGGCGAAAGGTTATGCCTTCAACATGAGGTCTCACCGATGGGGTAAGGTCTCGCCAAGAGGGATTGATATCGATATGATGTATGGCCAACAAGGTGGACTCTTGCCAAAGAGGTTGAGCTCAGGGAGATGTCTCACCGACCGATGGAAGTCTTGCCAAAAGGTGGGGGCTTTGGTATAACGTCTCGCCGACTGAGGGGAGTCTTGCCGATAGCGATGAGCTTGCCAATGGAAAAGGATATCGGTATGACTCTTAGTGCCCGCTATGACCTCTTGCCGAATGCGATTGTCTCAGTGAAAATTTTGGGATATCGATATAACTCCTGCAGCTCGATATGAAGTCTCGCCGATAGTCCTAGGCTATGACCACCGTCCTGTGGAGTTTAATCGCATCAGGGAGACATGGCTAGTGTCTCACCGACATGCGATTTAGTCTAAATAACTTTTGACCGCCTGGTAATCTTACGTAGCATGTGTTCAACCAATCAGAAGGAGCTATAGGCGAACCATTGGCAGCTTGACCGGTGCCAAGAAGATCAATAGAGCATAAACGACATCGATCTACTCTGAGATCGAAGGTGATCAATCAGCTCGGTGAACATGGTATGGGGATCTAACATGAAAACTGGATGCTATCTCTTAGGGGGGTCAATTTGCAGAAGGGTCTAGAACAGCAGAAGAACAAAAAGGAGGAGACCACAAGGACAGCTGGGATGTCGACTGGCAAGAGTGAATCGACATTTATGATAACACTCAGAAACATTCAAAGCAGCTCTAATGAGTTTCGATGGTGGACACGAGGGTTGCAAGTTAATGTGATTGTTGCAAAAGATCTAAAGGCCACTCCTGAGGGTGATCTTTTAGCTGACATGGATAGAGGGATGCACATTGAATGTAGCATTAACTATATTCCAAAAGATCTGAGGGCCGACGTGTTCAACAACCAACTCATTTTTGTAAGCCCTAGGGTAGAGGCCGACGCTTTTGAGTTTTGTTGTATATATGGCATTTTTTGCCTCTTTGTAAAGGAGTTCTTATGCTTTTCGAAATTTTGTGACTTTTGCAGTCCTTTCTCAGATTAGAAAACTTTTGTAACTCATTTTGGAGCATGATATATAGAATTTACCTTGGTTACCATTGATGGTTCAATTTTCCTTCTAGTTCTTGCAAAATATCTTGCATTTTCAGGTGATTGATCAAGCTACTTCATAAAATCTTTCTATTTCCTTATAGCTTTGTCTCATATTAGCATGCCTCTCTTTGAAAAATTAGTATTATGCAGATTACAAATTGTTTTTACTAAATTGCACATGAGCTTTTAATTTTTGAAAAATTGTTTTTCCTTCTTAAAAGTGTGTGCATGTCAAACCTGTTTGTGAAATACTTATGCATAATCTACAGAAACTTGTTGTGCAGTCCCATATCCATCATCAGTATTCAAGTGTAACCTGAGTGCCTCATTGCTCTTGTCATTCTGGTGTATCACCATAGGGTTTAGTTTTCATTTTCATGCACTCCTCCCTTTTCCTTACAAAGATCAGTAGTTAGGTGATAACACAAAGGAATTCGGCCTTCTCCGGAGGTTCTTTTCCATTTTTAGGTGACCCACAACCTAGAAAAGTTCCCATGTTTCTCTAGAAAGCTCAGTTTTCATAACTTTGCATAGGGTGCATTTCTAAGAGATAATAGGTATAGGGTTGATGGACTAAGGTTGAGGGTCCAACATATAGGGTAGAGGGTATAGGGGTTGAGGGTTTAGGGTAGAGGGTAGAAGGTTTAAGAGTTTGTGGTTGAGGGTAGAGGGTTTAGGGTATAGGTTTGAGGGGTTAGGGTTGATGGTCCAATCTATAGGGTAGATGGTATAGGGTTGATGGATTAGGGTAGAGGGTATTAGGTTGAGGGTAGAGGGTAGAGGGTAGAGGGTTTAAGGGTAGAGGGTTAAGGGTAGAGGGTTAATGGTTTAAGGGTTTAGGGTTTAAGGGTAGAGGGTAGAGGGTAGAGGGTTAAGGGTAGAGGGGAGAGAGATAGAGGGAGTGAGTGAGTGAGCGAGAGAGACCTAAGAGAGGGAGAGATGGTAGGAGGGAGATACTTGAGAGAGAGAGGGAGGGAGTGTGAGAGA
>VDFB02080997.1:169483-233677 GCA_007258455.2 Sequoia sempervirens | reverse complement strand
GAGAGAAGTAGAAAGGAAAGGAGAGAGAGGGGGAGATAGAGAAAATTAGAGAGGGAGGGAGGGAAGGAGAGAGAGGTGAGATAGAGAGAACTAGAGAGGGAAGGAGAGAGAGAATGGCGAGAGAGAGAGAGAGAGAGAGAGAAATGTAGAGAGGAAAGAAGGGATGGAGGGAGAGAGAAATATATTAGAGAGGGAAGGAAATAGATATTAGAGAGGGAAGGAGAGAGAGATGGACATGTCGAGATGTAGTTCTTGAGCTCAAGGGAGAGAGTGTCAAATAAAGGGATGGAGATAGTGAGAGAGAGAGAGAGAGAATTCTAGAGAATAAGAGATGAAAATGAGTGAAATAGAGAGAGAAAGGTGAAATTTGACCTCCTGATTACTGAAATTTGACCTTTTGATTACTAAAATTTGACATGCTGATTACTGAAATTTGACTGTCTGAAAGTTTTCCAAAAGCTAGAATTTGCATTATAACTCTTAAAGATTTGAAACCACTCTCAAACATCCTGAAACTATATACATGAAATATTACTTAAAGTATAAGAACATTACTTAAATTTTTATTCCATGTATATAGTTTCCTTGGCAGAGAAAGTGAAAATGAAAGAGTTTAGAAAAATGCATTCCAAAAGTCATGAATGACAAATTTGGCGCTCGCCAAATGGGTTGCATTGGGAAATACCAACCCAATGGGTTGTATTTTGCATTGGGCATCCGACCCAAAGGTTTGGACAACCATTTCATGCAAAAGACATGATTTTTTGAAAGGGTAACAAAATTTCACACATTTTTGGTCATGCTCACCGTCACGTTTGCATGTCTTTCAATGCAAGTTTATAAAAAATCGTGATGGTGTTAACCTCTCTCTTAGCTATCTAAATATATTTATTTTTTCATTTTGATTCAGTTAAGGTTTTGATCCATAACTTCTCTTATAAATGCCTCCATTTTTTGTCAAAAACCAACATGTGCTAGTTTTAGGATAGAATTTTACTCGTTCATCGAAACATGAAACAAATTACATTTTTAAAAACTATACTTCATTCTACATGTGATGAAAAAAAAATCAATTTTCGATTAGTTTTCAAAAAATTTAGGGGGGAGCACGCTCAAATTTCAGCTTTTCAAGATGTGTCCACTTTGAAAATTCATAAAATATTATATATTCATTAAAAAAAAAATCCAAAAGAATGAGGATAAACTACATGGTGTTAGCTAATTTCTCACCGTTCGATTTTTTGAAATTCTAAAAAAAAAAGTTAATCAAAAAGGAGGGGGGCCCTTAGATGCTATGTTATTTTTTTTAAAAAATATGACCTATTCCCCCTTTTTGAGACCCTTAATCTTTATTAATTTCAAAAAGAATTAGTAGGTTAGAAACTAGACTTGGAGCACTTCAACTCTTTCTCTTGTTGCATCTTAAAATTTTGAGCGTAACTATCTTCATTTTCTTGTGCAAATCAGATTTTGCTGATTTCAGAAGAAGAAAAAAAAAAAAAAAGTGGAATCTTAAAAACCAAAATTATGTCACAGATCCATGCACTTACCCTTTAGTTTAGATAGATGTAAGTGAAAAGTTATAACTATAATATAGACTAGTGCAACTATTAATACAATGCAAAAAAAAATTGAGAAATTCTTGTAGAATATGAAACCAAAATTTTTAAAAGAAATTCATCTTGAAAATAAAGATTCAATTTACTATAAGAATATGGTAAAAAAAATCAAATCAACTTTTTTTAATTTAACTATTAAACTTTTTGTTAACAAGATTGTAACAAAAAAAAAATGGAATTTAGACCTTGAAAGAAAATGGTGACAAAAAAAAAATGATGAAAAGAGTATTTTAGTCTCAAATTTAAGTATTATTTTTTTCAAAGAAGATGATAACAAACATTTGGATCAATTGTATTCTATTACATTTTTAGCTTTGGGACATGAAAATTTAACTATATAATATTAATTTGGTATTAGTGTATGAATATAAATAATAATTGGTGGATATTATTATGAATTTGTTCTAGTACTTTTAATGGTTTGTCACAAAGCTAGCTCTATTCTCTCGAAGGGATCATATCTATACATATTTAAGAATATTAAAATTACTCCTTAAACCATGTAAGCACATAAAAAGTGGAAAGGTGGATGTAAGATTTGATGAAAAACAAATCTATTAAGCCCAAGAAACCTGCATGCAAAAACCTGTCACAAGGAAGAAATCTGTAGGAAACAAAACAAGGGTTTTGCTCTGACAATGTGAAAGTTTATTATCAGAAAAAGAATTAAGAAGTAAAAACAATACAAGAGATCAAACCTTATAAAAGGAGATCAAAACCGAAAGGAAAACCTAACCCTAAGGTGAGTGCATTTAATAATTAATGACTAATATATGTGCATAAAGTGAAGTCTTAAGAGGAGAATAAAGTTAATTAATTATTTTACTCTAACACCCCCTTAAGATGAGCAAGAGTGCAGCTACAAACATATGCAAGAAAGCAAAGGTAACTACAATGCATGAAAGCAAACAAGGGTCCCAACAACTAGGCCTGATCAGGTACCCGAATACAACCAAATCTATATAAAGTGGAGAAATAGAGAAAACCTCATGGGAAAAACTCTACTCCAAAAAGAGATGAAAGACATGAAGAACATCACTGAAGCAGGAAGAAGTTGCAAACAACTGTCAAGACATGACTGCTATGGTGTTGAAGAACCTGCTTTGAAGATAGGATGATCAGGATCAAGAAGACAACAATCTGCATGAGTGCCCCAAACGACACTACTCGAATCAGATGGAAAACAAAGGCAAACACCTGGAACGAAGATACAGATGGCACAAGTACCAATAGTCTGAAAAAACTGATCAACTGAGGATGGAAGATTCCTTCCAAGGCAAAACCAAGGAAGTATTAGCACAAACAGTATAATACCCCTCATAATGCTGACTGGGGAGCCTGACAGATCCACTGAAATGTTGTGTAACACCCTGTAGTGCATGAAAAAGAAGAAACAACATCTGAAAGTGCACAAGAAAGCACCTGCAACTGAAAAAGTGGTGTGCAAAACAAAGCACACATGCATGAGGCTGGAATCATATGGATCCACTGTCGTCGTGGAGGGACAGTCACCAGACAAAGGTGTGATGGAAAAAACAAAGGCACTACACAACCCACCATGGCACTTTATAATACAGTGCAAGTACATAAATATGGCACAATCTTATGTGCAAAATCCCCAAAATACATGTACAATAGTGTGACACTTTATCTCAATGCGTTTACATAAAAGATTGCTTACAAAAGATGATCAGAATGTCATAAAAAGACACAAGCTGGAAATACAAGAAGAACAGTCAAAACCAAAGCATCCTATGCAAACAAGAAAATGCAAACCGAGTGCATGCACAAACCAATGTTCACATCTGCCTCCATGATTAAAAGGACCTCAAATTTGATTTCTAAAAAATTTGTTTATAATGAGTAGATAAAAACAGAAACCCAAAAAAATTTTGAAGCTGAAAATAAAACCCAAAAATCATTTTTTGATCCAGCAAGTAGAAGATGAAGAAATAAATTTTTTAAACTTTTAGCCAGGAGAAAAAAATGACGCGTGACGGTTTTTGTGCAGCTGTTTTCTTCAGATCCGTGAAAGAAATCAAAAAACAAAAAGATACCCAGATCAAATTTCAACCCTGACTACAGAACCCAGAAATCGTTTTTTGATTCAACAAGCAGAAGATAAAAAACAAGTTTTTTTAACCTTCAACTAGTAGAAAAAATGACGCGCGCTGATTTTTGTACTACAATTTTCTCCAAATCCGCACAAGATATCAAAATCTAAAAAATACCCAGTTCATATTTCGACCCTGGCTACAAAACCCAGAAATCATTTGTCCTACAATTGAGTGGAAACTAGATTTCTAAAGTAAAAAATAAAAAACGACTTCAAACCCTTGCACAGAAGAAAACTCTGTAAGCTGATATCTTCAAAAAAAGAACAGGCAGCCGCAGATCTGGAGCTCTGATACCATGTAAGATTTGATGAAAAACAAATCTATTAAGCCCAAAAAACCTGCATGCAAAAACCTGTCACAAGGAAGAAATATGTAGGAAACAAAACAAGGGTTTTGCTCTGACAATGTGAAAGTTTATTATCAGCAAAAAAATTAAGTAAAAACAATACAAGAGATCAAACCTTATAAAAGGAGATCAAAACCTAAAGGAAAACCTAACCCTAAGGTGAGTGCAATTAATATTTATTAAATGACTAATATATGTGCATAAAGTGAAGTCTTAAGAGGAGAATAAAGTTAATTAATTACTTTACTCTAATAGTGGACACATTAAGATAAATAAATAAATTTATTGAATGTTTAAGCAAAATCTCCACTAGACTATATCATAGTTTAAGAGATCATATACATTATAAATACCAACAAATTTGAGATTGAATGCTTTTAGGATTGAGTACAAACCATGAAAAATAAAATTTGCATGCTTAGTATCATCCCAAAAGCTACGAAGCGCAAAAGAATTATCTTACTATTAATCACTCACAAATTAAAATTAAAAAAATCATCCATAAATATGATCATTAACTTAGAGTGGAAAATGATGTAAAAAGACAATAGAAAAAAGACATGAATGTTAACTTACAATTAGAAATAATGTTTTGGTAGATGGCATATTAGAATTATAGAAAGTTAATATATACATAAGGGTGAAAATTGCATACCTTTCACTTTTCCCCTCTGTTTTGGACTCACTTTGAGTGAGTTGTTTCTTTTTGGTAGGTACTAGCAGTATTGCATATAACACAATACTATCTTATATGACATTAACCTATATCACAATGGGTTTTCAATATTTCACAAAGAGAGTTAGGCAATGAAAACATCATGCAATATCACTCACTACACTAAGGACCTTGCAGTACAACATATGAGCATTAGAAACTCATAAAAGGGATATAGTAGGTTGTGTGACACCACACAACCTCCTATATTTTCCCAACATTTTTATTGTATCCTTTTAATAAGTGTTGTACAACCTCTTGTATATTGCCAACATTGTTATTGTATCCCTCTACTAAGTGTCTAATGCTCATATGTTACACTGTAAGGCCCTCAATGTAGTGTACAATATCACATGATTGTCCTTGCATTATCCAACTCTCTTTTTGTGGTAGCTTAAACCTTTTGTGGTATAGGATAATTTCATATAAGTTAGTATTATGCCATATGTGATATCACTAGTACTTGTCAATGCTCCTAATAAAATGAATAGTGTACAAGTGGGCATACTTTTGCATAAAATTTAGAAAATAACCAAATCATACCTTCACACATATGTGGGCACAAAAATAACCCTAAAAATTTCAAATTCAAATTCAAATCTTATCTCAAGCCAACTCTCTTCCCACTAACCATCACTTGCTAAATTAAGCATGAAATATGGTCATTTATATTTTAGGGAGTTGTATAAAAGGATAATATTTAAATCAATTTGGTAGGATGAAGGAATCAAGCTTCACATATGTGGAATCAATATTACCCTAGCTCTCAAAATGGCCATACAACAAGAAACGTCAAAGAACACAGTTCATGGAGAAGAGGCATCAATAGTGAATGTATCGTCATGCAAAAATGATTCATCAATATGGGCATAAGTAAAGGATGAGGATGTAGTTAATTGGTCTATCAAAGCTCAACCCTTAATATATTTTTTATTAATAATTTTAGATCAAATTTTGTAAGTAACATTCCCACTAGGAAGCACATCCTAGAAGATAAGCTTTATAAAGTATATATTTCAAAGGACCCTCTTTAATAATCACATGAGTTTCTATATGTATCATGTAATGTGTCAACTTTTGTTATGAGGAGATGACAACTAATCATATGTTTTCCATGGAGGTATCTAGTCTTATAATCTAGCAATGTCTAATTAATATAGTAGATGACATGTTCTTTACCATTATCACCATTTTGTGTTTTTAATCTATCAATGGATGATTCTATGAAAAAGAATTACATAGATAACACGCATAATTATTGGTCAATTCATCAAAGGATTTTTTCACTTTTTATATAATTAAAATTCAATGTTCCTCAAATGTTTGGTGAAAGGAAAGGTATGATCATCTAGTTGTGTAATAAAGCATCAAATGGCATGGATCTTCCCTTGAAGACTATATAGTTGTGAGAATTTTAGGTGGATGCATACGAACAATAGCATGAATTTTCGTAGTGTTAACCTCAATGCCTAATCTAATATGATAAAGCACAATCAATGACCATTGTTTATGCTAAATATGCACTTTTTAGGTTTCAATCTTAGTTGATATTTCATAGTCTCTCAAAGATAGTCCTAAATCTCAAAGATGGTCATTTCATTTCTTAGATTTCTCTAAGATTTCATCTACATAATTTTCAAAGATGTTGTGCCTTAGATAAATAGAATATTAGATTCATAGCCTTTTGATAGGTGTCACTAGCATTCTTCAATTTAAATGGAATGGAAACATAACAAAATGTGTCCCATAGAGTATTAAAACAATCTTTTATTAGTTTTTGGGGTTAATAAGTTTTGATTTTTTTTAAAAAATTCATCCATGAAGGATAATATCTCATGCCCACTAGTAGAATCTAAAACCATACCAATATTAGGCAAGATAAAAATCATCCTTACGTGATGCTTTAATCAAATCTCTAAAATTATTGCCTATGTAAAGACTCCCATTGGGTTTAGCCACATGTACCATATTAGAAATCCATGGGCAATAATCAATGGGTTTAATAAAACTAACTTTCATTATTTTCTCAAGTTCCTCTTTAACCATCAATGTGATTCTTAGAAGCACATTTCTAATCTTCCACTTCATAGGTGTGTGAAGAACAATGTTATCCATTATATTATCCTTTAACATAATATGCATGTCTTGATAAGTCCATGCAAATAAGTCACCAAAGTCTTTGTGTAGTGTGTGTTGTACATACGGTTGTCATTACACCAAAAGATTGACCTGTTAATGCTTGATACAACCACCAAAGTTAATGAATCCACGGGAGGCGATTATGCCATGTCATGAACCCAAGATGAACCTGAGCTTTAGCTGCACAACACAAGGATACCAAGGGTGCACACCTTGCAACAATCCCCCCAGTGCAAGCAAGGGGTTCGAACCCGTGACCCAAGCTTTAATACCAATTTTTGCACAAACGGTTGTCGTTACACCAAAAGATTGACCTGTTAATGCTCGATACAACTGCTAGAGTTAATGAATCCACGGGAGGCGGTCAAGCCATGTCACAAACCCAAGTGCTACACTGCACAACATAAGGAGACTAAGGGCACACACCTTGCAATAGTGTAGACATATTAGATCTTTCAAAATTGTCCAAGCATTCTACAATTTACAACACTTTATTTATTTATTTTCACATAAAATTTACCTCTAATACCTGATGTGTTTGTATTTTCAACAAATGGTTTAGTACATAAAGCATCAAACAAATTGGGAGGATCACCTAAAAAAGGATGGTAAACCTTTATTGTGATTAAACATGGGTGAATCCTCATAAAATCTCAAAAAATGACAAGGGCCTCATCATTAGCAAAGGTTTCTAAATTGAAGGAGTTGTGTTTTGAAAGTCCATGTAGAGTAACATAGGATGTACCAATTCTAGTTTTATGTCACAATTAACTATCCAAGTTGAATGGATGATCATTTTCTAAAGTTTGTTTATATTCTTATCTCTCAAATCTATATAGGGGTCCTTGCCCATGAAACACCAATAACAACCAAAGTACAACCAACAGTAATTTCCCACAGTTTGTTTCTATTTTTATCTTTTATAGTTAAATTGGGACCCTTGCCTAAGAAACACCAACAACAACCAAGGTGCAACCATAAAGAACATGTATTTCAAACAAGCAAACAAATCTTAAAATTGTAGGATAGAAACTTAAGCCATTTCTTTCTTGAAAAAATACATGCAACCATAAAATGGTGGACTAAGTGTTCACAAACACAAATGTAGTAAACCTTTGAAGTTTAAGAACTATCCACAATCATGTGCTCAACAAACAAGATTCACTAATAAGCAATACATTCCTCCACATGAAATTACAAATGCCACACCTATTTATAGGAAATAGAGGTGGTAGCAAATCATGGATAGAGTGGTTGGAAGTCCACACAATGACTTATGATTCTATTCATGGTCAAAATGACATTTAGACTAACCTAAGTGGAGATTTAACTATCAAAGTGTGTACATAGATAAATCTAGACTAGTAGATAATAACACATCAACCTAGTCTAGTATGAATGCACTAACACCCCCTTAAGTGGATCTTAGGGAGAGAAAAAAAAGTGAAAAAAAGATGGGGTCCTAACAACTAGGTCAAGTTAGATACCCATGTATAAAGTGTTCTCTCAAAAATAGAGCAAAAAGAGAAAATTCATAGGAAAATATCTCTCCTAAAAGAGATAAAATACAAGATCTATGAGACCCTACTTAATGAAATAGGCTTCTGCATAAAGAAATTGTAGAAACATGTCATGGATAACTACAATTATAAAACTAAAGAAACTCTAATGAAATTAGGATCACAAATCAAGATCAAAGAGCTATAAGTTTGCATGAAATAAAAATTGAAGAGCTATGATTCCAATGAAATTGGGATGAACTAAATAAGGTTATTTTTGTAAACAAATCAACTAAAGGAGTTTTTTGTTGAAGGTTGGTTTTAATACACAAGTATCCAAGAATGTATATATAGTACATGTTTCATCTTACTAATATGCATATGTATGCTATTTGTATAGTTATATCAAAAATAAACTAAATGTATAGCTCACTCAAACATGAAATCAAAAATACATTAGCAATAGTATGTAGTACAATAGCACACACTCCTCCCCTCCATCCCATAATAATAACTAGGGAGAGGTGTGACAACTCAACTCTATGTAACAAAACATGTTAAAAATACATGAGCCTATGAAGAATCACAAAAAAGGGTACAAAATTGTACCTTGCAAACCCGTCTACACTCCTATTACCCATCCCCAAAACTAATTTTTTTTACCAAATGAGACCTCCCAACAAACACACTATGTAACACTTTATTTTAATACAATTTTATAATTTTAAACCAAAGTTACAAAATAGATATTGGAGGCAAAACATATGCTCAATTGCATAATTAACAACGAAA
Organism: Sequoia sempervirens; assembly: GCA_007258455.2. Lineage (NCBI taxonomy): Eukaryota > Viridiplantae > Streptophyta > Pinopsida > Cupressales > Cupressaceae > Sequoia > Sequoia sempervirens. The sequence continues at coordinate 224,450 of VDFB02080997.1, read as the reverse complement.
CAACAATTAAATTCAAATATCAAGCATGGGACAATTTATGTTGCCAGAGTTAGCACACTCTCCCAATATAATGATGCCCCCAGAAATAGTGAAACCTGCCAAAGTTAGTAGGACCGCCAAAGTTGGAGGAACCCCAACTAGAGCATAAAAACCACCAATATAAAGAAAAAACCGCCAAGGACAATCAAAACCACTGCTAAAAAGGGTTAAAGCCACCAAACTGTAGAAAATCCCCCAAAGATAGAAACCACCTTGTAAGAAGTTAAAATTGCCGAGAGGATATAAAAGTGTAGAGGAGTCAAGTATATAAAGAAGAGCGGCAGAGAGATGTGGCTATGTAGGGAAGGCAAGGCCCGACGGGACCCCCATTGAAAACCTCATTTTTTAATGTTAAAATCTTCTTTTGAAAAGGCCGAATAACATAAGGGATGGTGGAGGTGTGATTGGGAAAGGACCACAAAGTATTGGGTGAGGCCTAATAGCACCTACCCCCATTAAGAAGGGGATTGGGGTGGATGGACCCACAATCCTACAAGGTAAGCACCCCCTAGTGCTCGTGGCATGGGAAGGGGACCAACTTAAAAGCTAGCCTACCCTATAAGCACCTCCTAGTGCTAGGTAGTGGCATGGGAAAGAGGTCAATTTAAAAATTAAGGTCTCATAATATAGAGGACCTTAAGTCTAATCTAGAGTTAAAACAAAAATCTTATATTGAGAAACGGTGAGTGAAGCAGTGAACAAACTCTAAATTTTGGTTATGTGATTCCCTTACACAATCACGACCCATCCTGAGACCCCACAGGCTACTCAACCTATAGAAACTGATTCCCCTGGGCTATTGAATTTGAAGGATTCAATAATGAAGAAGAAAGTGAGGGAACATGGAGCCCTCAAAAATGACAAAACCAAGAATTCTAATAGTTCAGACAATCTCACAGTTATGGATGATATGGATATTTTGGACTCACTACCAGCCCATTCAAGAGCCCCAAGAAACCTCCTCAACAACCTATGACTCCTCAGCTTAAAGGATATTTCTTTAGTGCATCACCTCTACCTGAAATCAAGCATGATAAAGATGCTCAAAATATAAATTGCTCGACCCTTCCCACCGACAATGTAGAAGGTAAAATCATTACCTTTGCATTACCCAATGATATCGCTGATGTTATCTCTAAATACAAAGCTAGAACAATGTTTTTTTTTCATTAGAGGTGTCCCATCTGAATAGGATTTTTTTCAAATGGACCTGTATCACCTAAGCAACAAAGGGTTGGGTCATAAAATCATTTAGGGGTTTGGGTAGAGGTTATGTTGCCTATGCCTTTATGGATCGAGAACATGCACATGCAGTCCTACAATATGGTTGATGGATAATTTGAGGACAGACTTGCTATGTCCAAACTTGGGACATTGATTTTCATCCTGAGGGTATTTTGAAGTCCAAATACCCAATGTGGGTTGAGTTTCCGTTCTTGAACCTTGCATTTACCCCTTCATGAATGAAATAGCTTCCCAACTAGGTAGAGCACTTTGGTACAAAAATAACACTAAAAAATGGTCTAGCCTACATGTTCAACTTCGTGCATGCATAGAAATGGACCTTACTCAGCCCCTTATAGATATCGTCAGACTCGTTGGACCGAGCTTTGAATTTGATCAATGAATTCCTTACCTAAATAAACCAAATACTTTCTTATATTGTTGTCGGGAAGGTCACCTTATTTGAGACTTTCCTATTTGTAAACCACGCTCTACACCTCTACCCTCCTCTGACACCTACCCCACCAATCCCTCTCCCTCTGCTGCCTCGCCAAAACCCGTAGCACCTACCACTTCCACTCACCCACCCACTACCACCCCCCATCATATTATCGCCCCTTCCTCCCCTCCTCAACCCTTATCAGCCCTTGATTCACCTTCCTTTAGAGATGTTGCCCTAGGTGACAATTCTAGAGCCTTTAAAAGACAAAAGGATACCACCTCTTCCACCAACCATTCATGTTCTAAACAAGATTCTCCCTCATAGACAACTCTCCCTTGCAAGCACAAACCCGATCTCGATCTTCCTCTCATGAAAGCTTTTTTTGTATCTCACTCATTAACCCTTCAAACTTGTCAATCTAAAAATCAATTCAATGCACTCCTAGTGGACGAGGAAACTCTTCTCGACTCTTCCCAATGAATTTTAACATTCAATCTTGTAATGTGTGAGGGCTGACAATTCCCTCTTAGAAATATCATATTAGACAGTCTATTCAAATTAATCACTCAAATAATATCATGTTGCAAGAAGTGAAAGTAAGTGGTGTCCATCTAAAAGCCACTCATGTTGTCATTTGGTAAGATGCTCTCTTTTTCCACATCAACAATGTTGAGGGTTGTGGAGGAGTTGTGTCAGACCTTGCCCCTTGGCTTGTTAAGCACGTGGTTTCTTTTGGGAGTAACCCTAATATTTGTTGCATTTGGGTTAATGTAATCATCCATGACACCCTATATGGATTTTGTTCAATCTATGCTCCCAACACACCCCTAGAAAAGACTTTACTTTAGGAATGGATGTGCTTTCACCTCCCTAATGAAGATTGGGTGCTTGGGGGAATTTCAATATGGTGGAGCACCCCATGGATTGAAGTTGGGACAACCCTATTCACTTGTCTCAACTGGAATTCGATGCTTGGACTCTTACTTGTAATGCCCTAGGTGTGCATGACCCGCTATTGGTTAAAAAAAAACTTCACACACCGACTTGGTCTAATTTTTGGGAAGGTCATTTGATGAAGATGAGTCGGCTTGGTAGATTTTATATCTTTCCCAACTGATATTGTTCCCTCAAATTCTAGACATTTAATCCATCTTGACCTTGTTGCCACCTCTTAGATCACTTCCACATCTTCACCACTCTCTCATTCTCCAAGTATCCACCTCTTCTTAATGATCTCCCCTTCAAGCTTAATTTGGCTCACCTCCAACAGCGAGACTGCATTGATGACCTCCTAACCACTTGAAATATTGAACTTAAACCCCAAGAGGATAGATGGATCAACTAGTGTGAAAGAACTGTTGTTTGTTCCTCCTCTTTTCTTTGTGATTATGGTTAGAGAGATACTGCTAAACGTGGGAAACTTAAAAAATCTCTAAATGGACAGATCGTGTGTGGTTGCTCTCTCTTTCCTACTAACCCCCATGCCCTTTCTCTCTAGCAAATTTTTCACCCATATTGAACATTGACTTAGAAAATTAGTTTACGAAGGTAAAGGTGTGTAGGTTCGAGCTTGTCTTCAATGGATCAAATTTGTTGATCAAGGATCCAAATTTTTCTTCTAATACTTGAAACATAAACACAAAAGAGAATAAATTTCAGTCATCAAATTTGTTGGTGGCACCCCACAGACCAGCCACTTAGGCATCATGCAAACCTTTTTGGAATATTATAAACAATATTTGGGATTCGACCCTAAAATTTGTGATCACATTAAAATACTTTCCATGGATGCTAATGCTAGAATAATTATTAATGGCTCTCTTTCTCCTCAATTTCTTCTTCAAAGATCTATCCACCAAGGTTGTTCCCTTTCCCCTTTTCTATATGTTCTTGCGACCAATGCCCTCGGCTATTTATTCCATCATGCAAAGGTCAATCAACTTACCCATGGCATTTCCCTACCTAATGATACCACTGCTCTCAACTTAGACTTTTCTCATGACAGTATGCTTTTTATCCAAAACACTGCTAAAGAGGTGACTAGTACCTTGGATGCTTTGGACCTATTTTGTACCATTTCCAGTTCCAAATTGGCTATGCGCAAGATAGAATTTATTATGTCTCACCCTAATCTCCAACCTTCTTGGATTTTGTCTAATTGGAAAGAAATAAAACATGGCTCAATCACCAGATATCGAGGCACCCCCTTTGGGGTTGGAGTTTCTCTCAAAGACATGTAGAATTGGTTTTTGAACAAGACCAAGGTCAAACTCTTGAATTGGAATAATAGGTTCCTATCTATGGTTGGTTGTATCCAAGTGGCTAACAGGATCTTGCTTTCTAGTCATTTCTATATATCCTAATGTTGGTTGCCTTCAAGGAATTGCTACAAATAGTTAACTCAGCTAATTAGGAACTTTTTATGAGCCAAATGGGGGAACCAGAAAAAGGCTACATGCTACTTCCTAGAAACATTGTATTCAACCAAAAAATAAGGGAGGATTGGGAATCATTGATCCATACACACAAGGAATTTTCCTAACAATAAAATGGATAATCAAAGCCTTGGAGGGAAACACTCCTTGGAAAGAAATAGTTAAATTTTGCATCCAAACTGCTTTAGTTGGTCACTTTTGGGGTACTGTTATATGGAAAGACAAGATTCTTCTAGCTCAATTCCTCAAAACCCATGGATTTGCTCCCTTCAATTCTAGTTGGAAATATTTACAGATCACTTCAACAAAATCGATTTGGTTTGATCAATCCTTCAGCCATGGGCTAAGTTTTCTTTATTCCTCTATTTGGTGGAATCAGCTAGTACAATGAAATGACAAACTTTTAGGTACCATTAAATGACTCAAAGGTAAGAACCTCTTTAAAAAAGGTATTCAAGTTTTTCAGGACTTATGGGACTCTACCAAATTCCAATGGAAATCATGGCTTATACTTAAAACCTAGTTCCACCTCTCTGCCTATGATAAACAACCAATTCTTGAAATCCAGCAACTTGTTACTCCCAAACTTCGTAATCTACCATCCCTAGATTGACATGCTAACTTTTTGAATGATTGGTAATGGCCTAATTCTTGCAACATCTTCTTCTTCCCCCTTTGATCCATCTACAAACAAATCCTTCCTCCTATCACCATCAAACCTCGTCTCAATAATAAGTGGAATTTCTCTTTTATTTGCTCTAAATAGAATAAGTTCAACCACCAAATCTAGAAGTCCAAAGCAAATGCTTAGTCTCAGCTCTTAGCATGAAAACTTCTTCATGTCAAACTTCCTATAAACAACCAACTTAAATTTATTTACCCTTAGCCCACCTATCCATTTTGTGCTAAAATGGAATCTATAAAACATGCATTTTGGCTTTGTACTCATGCTCATAATTTATGGCACTTGATGTTCATCTCTCTACCTGCATTATTTCCTCGAACATGGACTTGGAAATAAACTCTCCTAGGTGCTTCCCCTTCCTTTGATATTTTGTCCCACACCTGTAGACAAGTGATTATCAAACTTCTCTAGAAATTTTATTGTCTTGTTGTTTTTTCTAACACCATCCTCCCCCCTCATATAGAACTGTAAATGATTTGTGTTAATTTGTCACTCCAAATTGTTAATCTACAAACTGTTCGACATTTCATTATTCCAAATGAGTCCTTACACAACCTTCTTCTATATCTGCACACAATTATTGAGGACATTTGAGGTTCGAATGTGGCATGTTCCCTATTTAACCCAACCTCCAGCCTGACAGCTAGACTGCTCAACATAAATAGGACAAACATGCTCTCATTTTCTAATAGAACATTAGGAATGGAAACTTACGATAAGACTGGTACACTAAGTTGTCTCACTATAAGGGATAGAATCCACCAACTTGTTTGGACTCATCTTCCCTTTCTCTTTTCTTGGAAAATTAGTAGAGGAACTTAGAATGGACTTTCTTCAAGCATCACAACCTTGGCTTGGTGGAGTTCTAAGAAAGGACTTGACAGGCATACCTTGATTTATTGCGCTAAGACTGCTGATAGATTGACAATGGATTGTGTTGGAATATATAAGCTTGAATTTTTTTTTAGTCTCACATAAGACAAGACATATAATTATCTAGTTTACACACATTCACTTAGTTATTGAAGCTCCTAAATCATAGGCACTTGAGACAACTAACTCTAATTTTAAATATTACAACTTAAACATTGTTTGGTTCTTGCTCATTTGAGAATGCTATTATTCATTTTCGGGTGTTTGTAAAGGAACTTTATGAGTTCCTTTGACAAGCCTCAATTTATAACCTTGTGATTTTCATGGATTTGAACTAGAAAAGAATGTAGGACAACAATCTCTCTATCTGTTGTTTCTTGAGATTTTGGGGTTTTGACTATTTTCAAAAGCTTCTTTTCTTTTGCTATCATTGTTTTATAATTTTGTAACCATGTTATACTTTATCCCAAAAAAAATTATAATCTCTTTGGGAGAGATTCTTTTAAGAAGAAAATATTAGAGAACAATTAACAACCTACCTCTTTTGAGGAGCACAATATGGGTGTACAAAATTGTTAAATAATATTTAGCTAATATTTAATCTTTTACAATTTTACGAAGATTATATTTAAGAAAAAATAAGCTTATCAATTTCAAGTAGTGTTATGTGACTTTTTCCGAAGAGAATAGAAAGTTACGAAATAACCTTTTAGAATTAATGGGGAGATAAAAAAATAAAATATATTAATATGATCCTTTGGTTAAAAGAGAGATTAATAAAGAATATGTATAAAAACTCTTTTAAAAGGGGGGAATAATTATTAAAAGGAAAATTTTGTGAAACAGTGTGATGGTTTGGAAACCACCCTTTAAAAGGTTATATAAATCTTTCTTGTGATACTTGGGAAAGCATGGAGATTTCTCAAGGAAGAATAAGGTAGTTTGATGTGTTATGGGCATTAGAGAAGGGGCACACAATGTGTGTCCAACTTGGAGTATAATGTACACTCGAGATTGCCCTAGCCAATGCTATTGCTTGAGTAATTACTCTGGAGCAAGTTGTATACATGTTAAGTAATTACTTTGTACAATATTGTGTTGATGTTTGGGAAGCATCTGTGTTGGTTTTGAATAAGAATTGGTTCCTTTTGGATGAGCTATGAGGGCCAAGACCACTAAAATCTTCCTAGGTGAGAATGACCATTACAAGTGCACTGATTTAGATAAGTGTTGGAAACCTTGATGTTAAATTATTTTAAAAATATTATATAGATTTTGATATTAATTTGATTAAATTGTGTGGAAATGTTATTCAATTTATTCTATTAATTATTTAATTTAGAATTCTTTCTAAATTGTCACATGTTTGTAATTTAAATTTATTATTCACATTTATATCAAGATAACATTACATATTTTAAATTATCTTAACTCTAGTATTTATTATATTAAATTTGGTGCTATTACTTAAACAATTATTGAAGAAAAGTGGCATTACATTTTAATATCAAATCCTAATGATCATGCCTTCCTATCTTTGAAGTTTTCTTTATGTTTTCAAATTTCATATTTGATGTAGGAGCATCCAGCGATGTAGGGAAATCTTGCATCACCCAAAAAAAAAATTCCTTAATTTATTTAGTTGTTTTGAATTCCATGATGGCACTTAAGGGGTATAAGACAGTCAAAAGTCAAAAAAGGTGAAAAACTGTCACTTACTATTTTTAGTAAGTCGGCCTAAACAAGCTCGTATGGACCTAAAAATCTACATCAAGGAGCAAAACTGAAAAACATTTCTAGTCACGAAAGAATCGTCTCAATACCCTGCACAGTTTGGGAGATATTGAAGTTTTCGTCCCGAGAAATTTCTCCAATGCAACTTCAAATTCAAATAGAAAATATTAGAGGCCCCAAAACAGCTCGAAAAGTTGACAAACTAACCTTTGATGGATTTGGCGTTGTAGATCTCTTCAAGAGATTTCCAACGATATGTTATAATAGAAAATCCGACACCCGCATCAAAAGTTATGGCCCCACGAAGTTGGCCCACTAAAAAGTGAATTTCATTAAAATTTCTTTGCAGGCAAGAAATCAATCGGCGAGACTTTTGGTGCCAAAACAAAAGGGAAAGTTGATCTTTCTAGAAAATTCTAGGGCGGTTATTGGGTAAAATAAAAGGGTTAATTGGGGGTTGTAGATGGTGGCTCCATTAGCGCAGATTGTGGCTTCGAATAATAGATTTTGTTTTCAAAGTTGATTTTGTTGTAATGAATCAAGCCCATGAGGTTGTAGCATGTAAGTTTTGAATCTGTAGTTTCATTTTTTGAAAATAATTGAAAGTGAGTTATTTTATGTCTCTCATCTTCCGTGTCGGTATCTATTGTTGTGATTTGTGTGGGTTTTGGGCGGTGTGGCCCTCTTCAAGTGGTATCAGAGCAGGTTTTCTTGAGTGTGTAAACAGATTGCCAAATGTGAGGCAGTTTGCACTAGGAATTGTGGTTGTGGGTTTCTAAGAAAATTGATCAGAATGCCTCCATGAAAAAATCATGGTGGTGGAAGAAATGTTATTGTACTAGAAGAGGGTTTTAGAGCCCTGCAAAGACTAGTTCAAGCACTACAAGAGGAGCTGCGTCGAGGGTTTGAGCCAAGAAGAGGAGATGAAACGGAAAATGAGGAACAATTTGAAGAAGAACAAGAAGCAGAAGATCTTGAGCAAGTCAGATTATTTAAGTCCATCTCTAAGATTGGGAAAAGGCCAAAGATTAATGTTTCTACATTTTCTATAAATATTAACCCAGAAGAGTTGATTGATTTGATCAACGATATGGAGGAGTACTTTGAGTATGAGGAGGTGGAAGATCCTGAGAAAGTCAAATTTGCAAAGACCAAGCTAAAGGGTCATTCAAATATTTGGTGTAAAGAGGTACAACTAGAACAAAATCAAAGAGGAAAAGAGAAAATAACAAGATGGGATCGTATGGTGGACAAATTAAAAAGACAGTTCGTTCCTTTGGATTATGAGCTAGATTTGTTGAATAAGATGCAAGGCTTGAAACAAGCAGGAAAATATGTCAAGGAGTATACAGAAGAATTCTACCATGTCTTGATCAGAACAGACCATTCTGAGGCCAATAAGGATAAATTTTCTCGTTACATAAATGGGTTGAAGCCGAGTATTCAAGAAGAGTTGGGTCTGGTAAGAATTTCTACCATTGAAAATGCATATCAATTCGCTTTGAAGGTAGAAGAAAAGTTGAATAGAAGATTTGAAAGCAAGCAAAGAGGTGGGGGTCGTGGTGGAAAGACTAGTGGACGGTCATATGGAGTTTGAAATGAAGATCAAAAGAAAGGTGAAGGATCCAATAGCAACAAGAACTAGAAAGGAGATAACACCTACCATCCTCATGATCAGAATAATGGAGACCAAAGAGGAAGAGGAAGATCTAAACAAGGAACGGGAAGAGGAGCCTTACATGGAACTTGTTTCCAATGCGGAGAAGAAGGACATAGAGCCTATGAGTGTCCTCAACATCAAGGAAGGACAAATAGAAGATCAAAGGGTAATGCACGAGTTGCACATGTAGATGAAGATGTTGAGTCTTCACATTTTGAGGATGCAGAAAGAGGAGAGGTTCTTGTTACTAGAAGAGGCTTGTTGAATGAGGAGAAGGAACCAACTCAAAGGAAGAATTTGTTTCACGCCAGATGTAAATGTGAAGGTAAAGTTTGCAATGTTATTATTGATGGAGGTAGTATTGATAACCTTGTTTCAGAAGAGATGGTTAGTAAGTTGCGGTTGGAGAGAAGAAGGCATCTGAACCCATACCGAATTGCTTGGTTGTAGAAGGACCATAAAGCCTTGGTAAATGAACAATGTTTGGTAAAGTTCAAGATTGGAAATTACCATGATGGGGTATTGTGTGATATTATTCCTATGGGTGTTTTTCATATGTTGTTAGGTAGACCATGGCAGTTTGATCGGTGAGCAGTACATGATGGACATGCCAACACCTATTCTTTGAAAAAGGATGGGGTTTGTCATTAATTGAAGCCCTTGAAAGCGGCAAAGGAAAAGGTATCCAATAATGCAAGAATTTGTTTGGTTGATGGAAGAAAGTTCCTAGAAGGTATGAGGCATGAGCATATGTGTTTTGCATTGATCCTTAGAGTTGATAAAGAAGATACTACTGAGGTACCTGTAGAGGTTGAAAATTTATTGAATGAGTTTCAAGCTATTATTTTTTATAACATACCTAAAGGTTTGCCTCCAGTAAGAAAGATTAGTCATCAAATGGACCTGATTCTTGGAGTTAGTTTTTCGAATAAGGCAACTCATCGTATCACTCCAACAGAGAGTGAAGAGTTGAACAGACAAGTGCAAGAGTTGTTGTGGAAGGGATTGATCAGAGAGAGTTTGAGTCCATGTGTAGTACCTTTAGTACTAGCACCAAAGAAGGATGGGGAATATCAGATGAGTATAGATTCTAGAGCCATCAACAAGATCACCATCAAGTACAGATTCCCCTTGCCAAGGATGGATGACATTATGGATTGTTTGAGTGGAGCTGAGTACTTCACGAAGATAGATTTAAAGAGAGGATATCACCATATCTGGATTAGAGAAGGAGATGAATGGAAGATAGCCTTTAAAACCAAGGAGTGATTGTATGAGTGGCTAGTTGAACCAACAATTTTTGGGTGTTATGAACTTATCTTGCTCTCTTAGGGTTTTTCACCTAAAAGGAGAGAGATAGGCCCAAAAACTAAGGTGGTTCACTCAAACTAATGTATGTATGATGGAAATATGCCTAAATCCAATGATCTAGATGCAGAAAAGTGGTAAAATTGATTGATTATTTATGCAAAACCTAAGAAAAATGAAGTGTTTGAAAACATAGTGTGATATGCAGAAATGAACTAGAAACATAAACAAATGTAAACAAAATTGAATGAGACTGAACAGAGTGCACCTGGAAATGAAATGTTGATGTTGGAAGGTTATGGAATCTAACAAAAATTACTATTGATGACCAGTGGGACTCATTCGCCACTGATGGCGAATTAGTCCTGCTTTTGGCAAACTTTCCTGAAACTAATTTTTGACTATCGAGAACTGAATTCTAATGAAATCAACTTTTCTAGCCTAGCAGTGGGACTCATTCGCCACTGATGGAAAATCAGTCCTCCTCCAAAAAAATTCAAATTCAAGGGTCAACTTTGTGGGTCCAAATCTACACTTGTCTTCTTGTCAGGTTGACAAAACCAAATCTGCAGAAAATGGGTTGAATGTTATCTCCAAGCTTGAATTAGGGTTTAATTAACTTGAATAGCTTTGATGAATTTTTTACCACCTTTTAACACGTATTTATTTGACAAATGTTCCTACAAGACTTGCAAACACACATGCAAAGAGGGGGGAAATGGTTAAGGGTTAGAGTATAGGGATTTGCCTTGGTCAAATCCCACTTTGGTAATCAAACCCTTGATAAAGAAATGAAATGAAATGAGAAAGGAATGATGAATAAACAACATGCAAGTGTCCTAAACTCACCAAATCCTTGTTGTTGAAGTTTGAAGATATGTCAATGGCTACTCCAATATGCTTGATAAATGCTTGATTGAATGATGCAAAATGTTTGAATGCTTGAATGAATGGATGAATTAGTGAACTTGATGAATTAGGTGAATGGGGGTTAAAATGGATGGAAAAACACTTATTTATACACACTTATGCCCTAATTACCCAAAAATACATCACAGGTTGACATAAGGTATTAATGAATAAAAACCCGAAGGGAATTTGAATTTATTTTGAATTTTGAGCCAAGAGGGACTCATTTGCCACCCATGGCTAATGGGTCCCACTCTAGGCTTGCAAGTGGGTGTCGGGAATTAAGTCATCTTTAATGAGGTTTGTCGGGTTTGTATTAAAAAACACACTTAATTAAGGCCTATAAGTTCATAAAGGGTCCAAATAAAGCATAAGAAAGGTGTAATTAGTGATGACAAGCCTAGAAAAGCGTGAAATCTTGTTTCAAGACTTTACAACACTTTGAAATAGGACTTGATAAGGGATAAAAAGATGATATTTAGATGAATTATAATAAGAGGAGTCTAGAAAAGCGTAGAAATGTGTTACAACACTTCACAACACCTTCACAAGAAATCATAATTTAAATATTCAAGACCTAATATGAATGCATAGGTTACATTGCAACATTAAATCTAAGCAAAATAAGCCAAGCATCACAGGATAAAGACCTAAATGACCATGAAAATGTCAAAGATCTATTTTTCTATGGTACACTAGTCATGCCTTTTGGGCTAACCAATGCACTGAGCACATTTATGCGGCTTATGAATGAGGTATTGAAAGAAATTTTAGGAAAATTTATTATTGTTTATTTGGATGATATTTTGATTTTCAGTAAGACATTGGAGGAGCACTTGATGCATATCCGAAGATTTTTGGAGAAGCTAAGGGAGGAGAAGTTGTTGATTAATTTGAAGAAATGTAGTTTTGTGAAGAGAGAGTTGGTGTATATGGGATTTGTTGTCTCAGTAGAAGGTCTTAAAATGGATCCAGAGAAGGTGAGAGCTATCATTGAATGGCCTACCCCGAGGAATGTTACAGAGGTAAGGTCATTTCATGGTCTAGCAAGTTTTTATAAAAAGTTTATTAAGAATTTCAGTAGAATTTGTGCACCTCTAACTCAAGCAATGAGAGGGGATAGAAAAGAGTTTAAGTGGACTATAGGAGCAGCTAAAATTTTTGATATGTTGAAGAAGAAAGTTACATAGCAACCTATTTTGGCACTTCCAGATTTCAATAAGGTCTTTCAGGTAGATTGTGATGATAGTGGCACTAACATAGGAGTTGTTTTGAGTCAAGAAGGTAAGCTTGTTGCCTATTTTAGTGAGAAGTTAAATGATGCTAAGAAGAAATATTCTATTTATGATCAAGAGTTTTATGCTATATTTCAAGCTTTAAAGAAATGGAGACACTATTTGTTGCCAAAAGAATTTGTTTTATATATTGATCACCAGGATTTGCAGTATCTCAATAGTCAAGGAAAGTTAAATTAGAGGCACTTAAAATGGGTTGAGTTTTTGCAAAGCTATACTTTTATTTTGAAGCACAGGAGTGGAAGGTCAAATAGAGTTGCAGATGCCTTGAGTAGAAGGAAAAATTTGTTGATAGAGATGAATATAGAGGTTGTTGGATTCAATGAACTCAAGAGTTTGTATCCTGAAGATCCGGACTTTGTAGAAGTTTGGAAGGATTGTTTGGAACCTATTACATTGGATAGGACAAGATGGTTGGATTTCTTAATCCAAGATGGGATGTTGTTTAGAGGAAGCCAATTGTGCATTCCAAGAAGTTCTAAGAGAGAATCTAATCAAAGAGAAGCATAGTGGAGGATTGGCTAGACATTTCGGTCGAGATAAGACCATTGCTCCTATTAGTGAGAATTATTACTAGCCACAGTTACAACAGGATGTGAAGAAGTTTGTACAAAATTGTAGAGTATGTCAAATGGCGAAAGGAACAAGTCAAAATATTGGATTTTATCAGCCATTACCTGTACTTGAGAGGCCATGGGAGGATATTAGCATGGATTTTTTTCTTGGCTCACCAAGGACCTAGAGAGGGCATGATTCCATATTTGTGGTGGTGGATAGATTTTCAAAGATGGCACATTTCATTCCATTTCATAAAACCAATGATGTTGTTCATATTACAGATTTGTTTTTCAAAGTGTGGTGAGACTACATGGTCTACCAAAGAGTATAGTTTCAGACAGAGATACGAAATTTGTTGGTTATTTCTGAAGGACATTATCGAAGAAGTTGAAGGAAGATTTGAAGTTCAACTATGCACACCATCCACAAACTGGTGGACAAATGGAGGTGGTGAACAGGAGTTTGGGTAACCTACTAAGATGCTTAGTAGGAGATAAGCCCAAGGGATGGGATTTGATTATACCACAGGCAGAATTTACTTACAATAATTTTGTCAATAGGAGCACTGGTAAATCACCATTCTAGATTGTGTATGGGAGTAGTCCAAGAATTGCTTCTGAACTAAGAAAGATGGATAAGGGGGAGAAGAGTAGTGTTGAGGCTGAAAATTTTGTTGAGCACCTGAAGAATTTGCATGGAGAGGTGAAGAAACATATCAATAAGATGAACTCACAATATAAGGCTAAGGCAGCTCAGAAAAGGAGGTATAAGTAGTTTTGGTAGGAGATGAAGTCACGGTTCATTTGCGAAAGGAAAGGTTTCCAGTTGGTACATACAAGTTAAAGATGAAGAAGTTTGGACCATGCAAGATCTTGAAGAAGCGTGATTTAGGAAATGCATATGAGGTAGAGTTGCCTAATGAAATTCATATTTCACCGATGTTTAACATTTTAGATTTAACATAATATCATGAAGGAGGAATTGATGAAGAAATAATAGAAGCACAGTGGAATATCTAGCACCTACTTCAAAAAAGGAGGAGATAGAAGAAATTTTGGATAGTCGTGTGGGTAGAAGCACAAGAAAAAGGAAATATGAAAAGTACTTGGTGAAGTGGAGAGGAAGGCATGTTCAAGATTTATTATGGTTGTCTAAGGTTGAGGTTAACCGTCTTTTTTTCCTCTAACTCCTGAGAAGTGACAGGGTCACTTTTCAAATTACCTTGGGTGTTTGATGCAGGAGCATCCAGCGGTGTAGAGCAATCTCACATCACCTAAAAAAAATATTTTTCCTTAATTTATTTAGTTGTTTTGAGTTCCATGATGGCACTTAAGGGGTGTAAGACAGTCAGAAAAGGAAAAGGAAAAAAATAGTCACTTACTATTTTTAGTAAGTCAGCCTAAACAAGCTCATATGGACCTGAAAATTTACCCCAAGGAGCAGAACTAAAAAAAAAAAATTGGTCGCGAAAAGAATCATCTCAATACCCTGCACAATTTGGGTGATGTTGAAGTTTTTGTCTTGAGAAATTTCTCCAATGCAACTTCAAATTCAAATAGAATATCTTAGAGGCCCTGAAATAGCTCAAGAATTTAACGAACCAACCTCCAATGGATTCAGCGTTGTAGATCTCTTTGAGAGCTTTCCAACGATACGTTATAATAGCAAATCCAACACTCGGATCAAAAGTTATGGCCCCACAAAGTTGACCCACTAAAAAGTGAATTTCATTAAAATTTCTTCCTTGGCAAGAAATCAATTAGCAGGGCTTTTGGCGCCAAAACAAAAGGGAAAGTTGAACTTTCTAGAACATTCTAGGGCGGTTATTGGGTAAAATAAAAGGGTTAAGTGGGGATTGTAGATGATGGCTCCATTAGTGCAAATTGTGGCTCTGAATAATAGATTTTGTTTTCAAAGTTGATTTTGTTGTAATGAATCAAGCCCATGAGGCTGTAGCATGTAAGTTTTGAATTTGTAATTTCATTTTCTGAAAATAATTGAAAGTGAGTTTTTTTTTTGGTCTCACATCTTCTGTGTTGGTATCTATTGTTGTGATTTGTGTGGTTTTTGAGTGGTGTGGCCCTCATCAATATTAACTAGTCTTTAAAATGTTATTTGTGTATGTCTAAAATTATGTGTTGCCCCTAGCCTTTGAGTCATGAAACTTGATTCTATAATACTTGACTTATAACCTTGTATATATGTTATTTTTTCTCTATTTGTTCATTGATATTATTGAAAATATTATATCATATTGGTTTGTTCATACTCATATTTAAAATCTTCTCTAGAATTGATATTGCTTTAAGAACTCCCTATTTATACCTAAACTCAGTTGAAGACACCATAATCCTCTTTAATTATATATATATATATATATATATATATATATATAAATAATTTAAATATATCTTAATTATAATTTTATGCATATCCCTCACTTGAAATCTATATGCATTTTTTGTTAATTTTTGTTGCATATTTTATTATTATTTGATTTTTAGTTCAAACTAAATATAATTTTCGTATTGCATAAATTCTCCTATATATTATCAAATTTATTTTTTGTTAAAATAAGGAGTTTTGTCATGGCCAAATTTTAACATGTGAACATAGACACAAATCCAAAAAAATATTTAAAATAATTAAACAATACCTATGATCATGCTAAAGATAATAACTTTCAAGAACACTTGGTGACAATTGCATGTGCATTGTCTCCCCAAACAAGTGAGAAAAGGAACCAACAAAAAATGGAGTAAAGAAACCTATTCCACACACCTTGTAATGAAGATAACCTATAGGGTTAGGTGCCTTAAACAAGACACCTTCAAGGGAAATCCATCCTTGGATTACTCCCATTAGGATTTGGTAAATGAGAAAACATAGGTCTAGTCTTTGAGACAAGACATAAACCCTAAAAATCATCAAATTTTGAAATTTTATTATTACTACAACTTGGATTATTAAATACATCTTCTAAAATAACTAATTTATCTTAAAATAATTAAATAAGTGTTTCCAACTCCAATTTAAATTAAAGCTCTAAATTCATATTTAAAATTATCTAAATAAAAAGAATAAATTCATTCATGGAAACTACTCTTTCCTAACCCAAAAATATTCATATGAATAACATTTTAATGATTTTTCCTAATTTTAATCTATATAACCAAAAAAATTATCTCTAACATTTGATTGATTTCACTAGATTGAAACTTAGCAAAATTTCCATTGTTTAGAAAAATATTTTAAAGAGTAATCAACTATTAATAATTTATTTTTCTTATTTCTTATTGTTGATCGAATTTGCTAGTTTGAAAAATTAACAAAAAAGAGCATCATAATCTATCTAACAATTTTTTTATTAATTTTGCTCTTCAAAAATTTATTTAATGATTCAAATTAAATTATTTTCAAAGTTAAAAAAGTAAAGAAATAATATTAGTTAGAAAACCATTTTTTAAATAAGTCACAAGGATAGATTTTTAGTTTATTAACTAGATAAATAAAAAAAATACCATACTATTATTCTACTTGATTGATTCCATAGTTAAAAATTTCCTTAATTATGAAGAATGAATCTCATCCACTAGATAAGATTCATCTTCACCATTTGATTAAACAAACCCTAAGTTGCCCTACTTTTCTCTACTTTGAACTTAAAGAAAAATTCATTCTTCACAATTTTTACCCCATTTGCAAGGTAGGATTTGGAGGACTGAAGGAAGGAATTTTGTAAGAATGGAGTATGATGTTTTCTTCCTCAAGGTTTATCCTAGTGTTTTGAATGAGATTTTATTTTTCTCATCCAATTTTTTTATAGATAAGGTTATCATAGATTATTATTGTTTGAGAAAGGATTAAGTTTATTTGTTTTACACGTGTCAATTATTAGGTAGATTGATTCTCAGTTTGAAGAGTCATTAAATACTTATTTTTTTAACCTTGGCTAAGTCATATAGGCTCCACGACCTTCAAGTTTTGGAAAAAAGCATAGTAATTTGCAAGGACTAAAATTTAGTCCATCTTGAGCTTAGGGTCGCAAGGTAAACCAAGAAATGTTTTAACATTACACACAGCAAGGCACAATGATACAACACACTAACACATAGAACATCAATTACCAAATACATCAAGTAACACAACACAATAACACTCTCAAGAAAACCATGAAACTCAAGGGTTTTTAGATGTCATTGGGGAAATTAATCAAAATTACTCGAACTTCTCACAACATATCACAATAATACTTCTCATTTCTTCTTCACAACCCAAAATATTTCCATAGATCCCAAATTCACAAGATACAAATAAAGGCACTCTTACCCTAAAAAATTCCTCATGATGGCCCTAATAAATCTACCAACACATAGGGTACTCTCAATCAATTTGGAGAGCCTACCCAACATACTATCTAACACTCAACAAAACACATATAACAAATACCAAAAAAAAACATATAGAATACCAAATTTCACACACATAAACAAACACTAATAACATAAAGATTCATCCATGAATTTCTACTTAACCATAACTAAGAGTTTAATACCCTACCTTATTTAATATTTTCCAAACAAAGCTTGAGAATATTGATGAAGGCCTCTCTCAACTTCTCCTAGCTCTTCCAAACTTAGCTTAATCTTCCACTCACTATTCTCACTCAATACTAAGAAAATTTCTTCCAAAATACCAAAAAAGTCCTCCCTCAAGCTTAGAGGTAAGAATAAATAGAAGAGGAAAACCCCTCATCCCTGAATGTGGAGGTGACACTTGTCAACTCCACATCAGATCTAGAACTAACCTTAGGACTCATATCCTATTGACACCTACCCCATTTGGGAGACTCCCAAGTGTCTCCACTTAGGAGATTGCCTTCCAAAAGGGGCATCCATGTGTTCTCACCTATGGTGAGTAATGGAGGATCTTATCCTCAACCCCAACAAACCCAAAACAACCTATAGGATGGGATGGGGTAGTGACACCTCACCCAAGCTTATTGTAACCACCTTCTAATTTTGAAACCATTTGAAAATGGTATATTTAAGAGATTAAAAAATAATTTTATTAATTTCAACACTCTGAAAAGACCTTAACCCAATAGTCCTATGACTATGACCTTAAAGTTGACAAAAAGGAAAAAACAGTCACTTTAAACCATTTTAAAACCTCCAAAAAAGGAGACTCCAAAATAAACACTTAATTGACCATTATTTGCAACACATGATCCTTTAACACACTAAGATAATACAACATTAATTCCACATAAGATATATAATAATTTCACATCACTTTAGAAATACATTCTCATAACAATAATAGAATCCACATCACACATCACCTTAGTTTCTCCATATGAACTAGGGTTGTCTTAACTAGTTGAACATATATAGGTTTATCATGTGACCCTCAATTCTCATTTTAAATAGACCTACACACTTAGACATAATTGTTGGTTCTTTATATTAATAGTCATAATTGAAGCATCAAGTAATATAATGCATTCAAGATCAATGTGAAATTGATTAAACATATCTAACCTATAATTTCCAATGATCAACATAAGAAAATTTTATTATCGAATTGAGCCACATTTTCTAATATATAAAAAACTATCATTTTCCCATCATATGTGATCAATCCATAATCATCAAATCATAATTTCAATCCACATAATAATTCTTGTAGAAATGAAATTATTTGATAAATCATTAACCATAGAGATAATATCAACCATAATCAAAATCAACCATGTCCATCCATAACATCAACTAAGGTCACTAGCAAATTCAACATTACACAATATAATAATGTTCATAACATAAACTATTCATAAAGCTAACAACCCAATGATCACAAAAGTAGCATAAAGTGGTATGATAAATAGTCTCTAAAGGATGGGTCTCATATCATCCCTACTAATTTTGTACTTCCTCTTAGAAGTCCTCAAAAAGATTGGGATAAAGCAACCTCATCCATGAAGTACCTCCCAAGTGGTTGCTACCTCGTCATATCTATCCTATTGGACCCTAACCTAGTCCAATTCTTAGCCTCAAAGGGCCAATGTCTAATGACCCAAGATGTGTATTGGCTCTGATGCTAACTACCCCTCCTCCTCCACCCACAAAGCATCCCAATCTAAAACACGAGACACGTCATGAACATATCATCTCAAAAGTAAAACATGAAACATGTCGTGGATGCCCGATAAGCTAGGTGGAAAAAATATAGGATAAGCTATGAATCCAATCTTCTCCAAAAATGGGAAAAGGACCTAAAAATTTAGATGCTAGCTTAGACCCCTTTTCATATCAAATTAGACCCTTATGCAATCACAAGTTCTCAAGAATACTTTGTCACCTACTAAAAATCTCTAATCAATTCTCTTAGCATTTTGATACTTCCTCTAACGATCCTAAGCCTCTTGATTTTTTTTCTTAATCAAAACCAATTGTCGCTCCATCTCTTGAACTAGCTCTAGGTTGATAACAACTATGTCCTCAATCTTATCCCAACTTAAGGGAGTCTTACAAGGTTTTCCATACAATGCCTAATAAGGATCCATACCTAAGGAAATGTGATGACTATTATTGTAGGAAAAATCAACCAAATAAATGCACTCCTCCCATTTATAATGATGATCCATCACATACATCCATAACATATCCACCAAAACCTAATTCGTCCTCTCCATCTAACAATAAATGTTAGGGTGATAAGTTGTACTCAAATTGAATTGTGTCCCTAAAGCTTGTTGTAATGTCATCCAAAATGCTAAAGTAAAACTAGATATCTATCCGATATAATCCTATGAGGAATTCTATACAATATAACAATATCATCCAAGAAGACTCTCATCACTACTGGAGTTGTGTAAGTAGTTCTGATTAGAGAGAAGTGCATAACTTTGGTCAACTTGTCAATTGTCACCATGATGGCATCATGGCATCAAGAAGGTGAATGTAGACCAACAATGAAATCCATGGACATGGTGTTCCATTTCCACTCAAGAATATTATGATGATAAATTAATCATGCCTAATGTTGATGTTATGCCTTGACTCTCTGACACTCAAGAAATCAAGCAACAAACTATGTTGTATCATGATGTATGCAAACCTAGTAGTACAACTGATGAAGATTGGCATGCATCTTCCTATATGTCCTTTATGACAATAACTCATCTACCTCGAGTACATACCTTGAATACTTGCCCTTAAGGGCCTTTTGAGACTATATCACATGTTTAAAATTTCATAATACCACTCATATTGTGGCAACTACTAAAGGATGTGAGTCTTCTAATCTATATTCAAGGTCATAGGTCCATAACCTCATGTCATCACCTTCTCAAAGAATCTGCAACCATGCTCTCCTTACATTTGATGTAGTGTACATCAAAGTCATACTCGCATAGGAACAACGTCCAATGTCTCTATTATACATTCAAATTCAGTTGTGTGAAGATGTCCAGAAGACTGCAATAATTTGAATGAAGCTCAAAATGATGTCACATAAGAATATGTCTCCATCTAGTAAGAGCATGAACCATTGTCACTAACTCAAGATTAAGATAGTTCAACTCATGGGTTTTGAGTTTTTATGGCTTGTACATTTGCACTACTCCTTACCATCCAAAGATGAGTTGGTACAAACCACAAAACTCAGTGTCAAATTAGGTACTACTAAAATAAGAGCACTAGTAAGATGCCACTTGAGGATTTGAAATGCCATGTCAAACTACTCAATCCACTCAAAATTCTTCCCTTTCTACTAAAAAGAAGTAATGAAATGTGATATCCTAGAAAACCCCTCCATAAATCTATGATAATAATATACCAACCCCATAAAGCTCCTAACCTTTGAAACATTAGTGGGTGCTAGCCACTCCATTATAACTCTAATCTTCAATGGATCTACTAAGATACAATCACCCGATATAATATTTCTCAACTACAGGACCACTGAAACATTACTGGGTACTAGACACTCCACTATAGCTCTAATATTCAATGGGTCTACTAAGATACCATCACCAAATATAATATATCCCAACTATTAGACCTCTGATTGAAAGAAAATACTCAGCCAAGTTGGCATAAAGTTGATGTCTCCTTAAACACTATGACACTTGACACAAATGCTCCTCATGCTCCTATGACCCACCACCATTGTGCCTTCTCCTCCATCTCATTATAAAGGTTTGACACAATTTTGCATGATTTATTTCAAGCCAAAGGCACTTGTGACTCCTCCAATAACACAAACACCAATGAAGATGTGACCCTAAATTTGAAATGGTGTCCTTATACTTGATAGAGTTCAATGGCATCAGATGTGTCCCTTTACCCTCACATCTCCACATGACCATACATTGAAAATTCATCTTTTTTATGATTTCTAAATATTTAAATTTTGAAGTCTTCCACCTAACCACTTCTTTTATTTATTTGAGTGGGAAATGTGATTTTTAGAGTTATTAGCCTTTATTTTAAGCTTCTTTTATTAAAAAAAAAATGAAATTTAAAATATATATTAATGTCCACAAATAATCATAATAGGTTGACAAAAGCACAAGAAAAATAAATTTTATTTATAATTTTAGAAGAAAAAAGAAAAATCATAATTTAAAATGAGCTTCCTTGTGCCTCCAAAATACAAGTTGAAGAAAAGAAAATTGGAAGAGAAAATTGCAACAAAGAGTTGTGGTGATGACTCTTAAGAATGTATACTCTATGTTGGGGCATCTCTCTTATGAATAAAGCTACACATCATTAATCTTTTTACTAAATAAGATATTGTAGAGAGTCATGTTTTTGAGTTGATGCAAGATAATGGGTCCTCTTTTTGGCTAAAAAGTGGCAACTTTTTTCCTATAAATCAGAATTTGTCACAATTGAAGAAAAAATGAAGCAATTATATATAGAATATTAACATGATGTAAAAATATGAAATGTGGGATTTTGATTCTAAATTTTAAATATTTGATTTATCATAATACCCAAATGATAAAATTTAGGTTTGTATGGGATGTACAAAAGTGACATTTTCTAAAAGTATGTTTAAGGCTGAAAAATATGTGTATGACCCACAAAATGAATAGTAAATGAAAGTATTTTTTAAAATCCTTTTTTGGAAAGGCATATGATGCAAAAAAAAATTGTTAAGATATTTTTGTAATTTTTAAGTAACTTTTTATTGGGATTAAGATGTCTTTTTAAAATCCCTCTTGTATGACCCATATATTTTGACATAAAACAATTATAACCTAAAAAAAAATCACTGTGTAGAAAATGATGTTGAGATTGATTAGACATAAATTTTCTTTCAAAAAAAGTTTAAAATTAAAAGATTAAAAAATTATTTAGTAATATGTCCTTTCAAGTTTATGAATTTTTTGTTTTAAAATTAGTTAATAAATAGAAAATATGTTCCAACACAAAAATATATATTTAAAAATTGAACATTGCTATCTATAATGGATTTAATTTTGAATTTTAAAATAAAATTCAATCATATTGTCAATATCAGTTTTTACTCTTGTTGTTACTATGGCATTGTATTTGTAGTTCCAAGGCTCAAAGTTGGGTTTCCAAATCTATTCCAAGCCTAAGATCAAAGAAAAACATGGGTGAAAAATGAATAAACATTTTTTCAAAATAGTATCCATTTCTTTCAAAAGAAAAATACCTCATTTTTTCCACTAAAAATGGATCCAACTTCTTGCACTTATCCTTTTCTCTAAAAAGGTAGCAAAACATGTGAATTTCATATTACATTGAATATTTCAAATACTTTTTTAAAAAATTGACTCATTATTACAAGTCTACAAATGCATTTATCTCTCAAGATAAAATTCTTCATACAAAGTTGACAAGAACATACTCCCAAGTGACCTAAAGAAAATCTCAAACCAAAAGAAGCCTAGTATACTTGGGAAGAATAATGCATCCATCCTCATATGGATGTAATGCTTCAAGTAGCATTAAATTGTTATATATATATATATATACAGTAGTTAGATTGGTTTTGTCCAAATTGACTTTATGTAGGCTATGTAGATCTTATCTCTAATTCTTTTGTGAATCTCTCTTTTCAACATGTGGTGGCCAATGGTAGAGAAGGCATTAAGAGGAAAGATAATTGATATCAATATCAATTCTCTATAGGAAACCCCAACTTTTGGAATTTCTAAGTGTTTTTTATCCCTTGTTTGCATAACTCTATATATGATTGAAGAGTCTTAAATGTGTCTATTATATTCAATTGTTGTATCTACTATGCATCTTAATCTATGAAGCAACATCATTTAAAAATAACTTAAATATAAAGTGGATGAATACCCAATTCAGCCAAAATAATTTCATGTGGAACTAACTACTTTGTCTACAATGTTTTGGATAACATATAAAATAAAGATCTTTGTCAACAAAATCCCAACTAGAACTACAAAGTCAATGTCCTTAAATCCTAAAACTATACAATATTTTTGGTAACATTAACATTTGTAAGAGCTATAATTTGTTTTGGCATCCTATTGTCTCTCATGTATATTAAGTACAACATAAACCTTGTGGAATCTCTCTTCTACAACAAACAACATATTAAAGAGAGGTCCTAAAAAATGCATATCAAGATAGATATAACCAACAACCACTTTAACTATATACTTTTCTTAATTATTTGAAAATAATAACCTTAATTATACTCATAATTTATAATAATGGAATAATTTTCTTTTGGTTTGAAATGTTTGTAAGTCTTCAATTTCACTTACTTGCATATGCTAAAAGACATTGCGATGATAGTCTACATTTAAATCTAAGTTGAATTGTGATTATGATTTTTTTATAGTCTACAATTAAACCTAAGTTGAGACTTCTCACAAGATTACAATAATTCAACCTCACTATTTTAGTATTTTTATATTTTCTTCTAATCTTTTGTTGCTTGAACAATTACCTTTTCCTTCGAAAAAATGGTTAATGTTATTTGACCAAGTGAATAAATCAAATTTTGATTCTCTAGATAGAGAGCACTTTGATACTTTGTTTCTAATCTTTTATTGCTTGAACAATTACCCTCCCTTTGAAGAAGTGATTAATGTTATTCCATACACACACACATGGAGAATATCAAAGTTTGATTTATTCAAGTTGAATTTTTTTAATCTTTGCCCACTAAATAAATCAAACTTTGAAGGGGAGTGTTGGATTGACTGGTGTTGTAAGGCCATCACTCAGTGCACTAACTTCTTACGTTCATTTGGTAAAAAAATGGCTTGGCAACGCAAACGTAAGGAACAATCCCTTCAAGGTAAACGTGTTCAGGCTAGAACACTCCTTAATAATGATCTTGCTAACATTAGAATTCAAACCTCTATTGTTGCTACAGAGGCTCAATTACGTAAACTTAACAATTACAAAGGACAAGGGGCCAAAATCATATCTAGACTTCACTGGATAAAAGAAGGAAACAAAGGCACTAAATATTTTTTTAACTATCTCAACTACAAGCATAAAAAGGAAAGAATCAGCGTGATAAGGGATGAGTCTAATTCACTTCAGTCTAATCCTTCTGAGATATGCAATATCTTTAAACGATTTATGAAAATCTTTTCAAAGACGACCAGTGGTAGGATATTCAAGAAGTCCTTGAGGATATGGTTCAATCTTATATTCCCAAAAGAATAAACTCTAATTATAGTCAATATTTAGACAGAATTCTATCTTTAGAAGAGCTAGAAAAGGCTCTTTTCTCTATGGCTCCTTATAAAATCCCTGGCAACAATGGTCTTCCTATGGAATTCTACCAAGTCATGTGGCCTCACATTAAGGACGATTTTTATTATTTATACTTGGAGGCCATTAAAAATGGATCATTGGGCCCTATTATTAATGGCGGCATAATCAAACTTCTTCCTAAAGGAAAGAAGGAAGTCTCCATTTTTTGTTGGCATCCTATCACCCTCCTCAATACCTCCTACAAAATTATTGCAAAAGCCTTGGCCATTAGGCTCAAACCAGTGGTGTAAGGAATTGTTAGAGTTGAGCAAACAGGTTTTATTACTGGAAGATTCATTCTTGATAATCTTATGCTAGCATGGAAGACTTGTGAATGGGCTCAACAAACTGGTCAAAATGCTATTTTGGTTAAACTCGATTTTGATAAAGCCTATGACAGAATTTGCTAGAGTTTTATTCTTAAAATGCTTCAATGGTTGGGTTTTGGTCCCAAAATTTGATCTCATGTTCAAATGTTATTTCAAGATGCTAATGCTCAGATCATCATTAATAATGTGATGACAGACCCATTTCCTTTACAAAGATCTATTCGGCAAGGTTTCCCTTTAGCTCCTTATCTTTATGTTCTTATGGCTGATGCTTTGGGTTATTTACTTCAAAGTGCTCATGATAAGAAGTTGGTCATAGGAATTTCCATCTCTGATACCATTGTTGTAATTAACTCTCATTATAATGATGACAGCCTGCTATTCTTACAAAATTTTGAACAAAACATCTCCAACATGATGGACATATTGGATTGTGTCGTTTCAGGTTCTAAACTTGCTCATGATAAAACAGAATTTTTGATGATCCAAATTGGTTTTATTCCCCATTGGATTCCTCGTGAATGGAAACAAATAAAACATGGGGAAATTATGAGATATCTTGGCATACCATTTGGCATCGGGGTTTCTCTTTTAGAAATGTGGAATCGGTACCTAACTAAACTTAAGAACAAGCTTTTTATTTGGGGAAATAAATTCCTCTCCTTGGCTGGAAAAAATCAGGTTGTCAATAAAAAAATTCTTGCTACACGTGTATTATTCATGTTGGATGCCATCAAAAAAGGGGTATGATGATTTAATCAAAATTATTCGTCAATTTCTTTGGGCCAAATGGGATGGCAATAACGGTTTTATTTCTACATCATGGGTCCATTGCATTCAACCTAAACGCAAAGGTGGCTTGGAGCTTATAGACCCAAGAACTCAAGGTTTTTGCTTGGCTACCAAATGGATAATTAGAGTTGTCCATGGGAATGAATTGTGGAAGATTCTTATACGGAACCATATTTACCTTGCCACTATCAAAGGTAAATGGCAACAAGTGGGTTGGCTTGACAAAATTCTTCATGCCCCATTCTTTTTTATAAAGGCTTCTTCTCCCCTCCAGTCTATATGGAAAGCTTCGCAACAGACTTGCTCTCTTTTAAAATGGAGAAATAATTCGCTCCAACATGGTTTCAGCTTCTCCACTTCCTCTATTTGGTGGAATAAGCATATTCTCTACTAGGATCAGCCTCTTGTTTTAAGTTTTCCTAAACAATCTTACTCTTTGTTTAAAAAAATAGTTTGCACAGTTGGAGACCTTTGGGATTTTCGTACTATGAATTGGTTATCATGGCACTCTGTCAAAGCACAATTTAATCTAAGCAATAAATGTAAAGTGTTTCTTATTTTTGTTCAATCTTTGGTCCCAATTGATCTAGTTATGAAATTATGCACTTCCATCCATTGCAACTTCTATAAAGATTGGTTATGGTTGTCCTCTCATCCTTTTCTTTTCTTTCCTTTGAAAAAGGCCTACTTACAGCTACTTCCAAAATTGCCTTTAAAGTCTCAATTGAACTCCAAGTGGAACTGCAGGTTCAATGAAAAACTTTAGGCAAAATTATCTGCTCGGATTTGGAAATCGAAGGCTAAAGTTGATGCTCAATTAATTGCTTGGAAGATTTTACATTGCAAACTGCCCATTGCGGACAGGTTGAAATGTATGATGGTCCAGCGAGTTAATTGCCCCTTTTGTCAAAGGAATGAAAATATAAGGCATATTTTTTGGAGATGCTAATATGTTAAAAAGCAGTGGAATGTTGTGTTTACTAATCTGCCAGTTGTCTTTGGGCATAAGTTAAACTGGAAAGAAGCCCTTCTTGGGCTTGGATTACATCATAACATTATCGTTGATGGAGTTAGACATGTGATTTTATCTTATATATGGAGACATAGGTGTAAAGTTGTTTTTAATAACCCAAATGATCATCAAGGAGTTGCATTTCTAGGGTTTTACTAAGACATTTTTTATTGTCTGATATCACTCTTTTCTCTTCTACAGGTGGAGGCAGAGAAGAATTTTCAAATACAACAGATCAAACTCCAAGCTACTCAACTACTCAACAAAAGGGAGGTCATCATTGCTCAGAGCCTAAGGTTTTATTTTCAGGATTGACATTGCACATTCCAACTGCTACTCTATGTTTGAGACTATTTATCGTACTGTTTTGTTGCATTTTGTTGTGTAATTTTCAGTCATTTCCTTTGTAGTTTGCTATAGATTGGCACTTTTTGCTACAGCTGTTATGTTTCAGTTCTATTTTCTTAAGTCTACTACAACTCTTGTTGTTGTTTTTCCTTGTAGTAGCTAGTTTTTTTCTGCAATTTTATGTTGCACACCTTTTGTAATTAGCATTTTTTTCAATTAAAAAAAAAAATTGATACTCTTCATTCTCTTTAGTATTTTCTCAATCTTAATATATTTCTTGAATAATAAAAAATAATATCCATTAATATACTCATCTAGTATGTACTACAATTTCAATAAGCTTTAGATATGTATGTATGTATACACACATGTATATATACATATGTATATATATACATGTATACATATGCATATGTATATATACAGACATGTGTATATACATATGTATATATATACATGTATACATATGCATATGTATATATACATGTATACATATGCATATGTATATATACAGACATGTGTATATACATACATACATATCAAAAGTTTATTGAAATTGTAATACATACTGGATGAGTATTAACGGATATTATTTGTTTATTGAAATTGTAATACATACTAGATGAGTATATTAATGGATATTATTTTTCATATATATATATTTTGTAATTTTTATATCTTACTCTATTTTTTTATTAAGAAAAAAAAATTATTGATTTATATATTCGTGTTACATTTTCTTTCAACCAATTAAATAATGGAAACCCTTTCAAAAGTTTTGTATGAAAGAATTTCAAGTGAAAAAAATTCTCATTAAACTATTTATGAGACAACTTAACCTCTTAATTTGAAGATCTTTAACAAAAACTCAACAAATATTTTTGTAGAGCTTGGAATTTAAAATCTAATTTTTTAAAGATATTTTGATTTTTTTTTTTTTAATTATTGCAAGTAAATTATTATAATCAAATATAAAGTTAATTTAAAATATATTAAAATTTTGAAAAATATTAAATACATGTAATTTATTTAATTTTAAATAAAGAATTCAAAAAATTTAAATAATGAATTCAAACAAAAATTGACATCTCATTTGATTAAGATTGACTTTAAAAAAACATTCATCCAAAATTAATGTAATGTTTTTCATAAACTAAATTTTCAGATTAACTGTGCAAAAAAAGAGAAAAAGAAAGAACAATTGTTCAAACCCTCACGAAGCAGGCCTTGTGCCTTCGCAGTTTATTCTCTATTTATAGCATCCATTAATCAATTATTGAATGGATATATATTATAATTTCAATAAAATTTTGATATATAAGTACTATTTAAATTTTGTTAATTTTAATAATTATATTATATGTACATTTCTAAACATAAGAATATAATAGAAGGTATTTTATGAATATTTTTTTAAAGATAAAAAATACAATATAAATCATAAAAAGAAATGTTTACGAGTAATGATTATTTAAGATTATAAAAAATTACAAATATTTTTATAAAATAAAAATAAGAAAAATAACAACCATTAATCATTAATCATTATTCACTATATGAATTTAAAAAAACATTCATCCAAAATTAATGTAATGTTTTTCATCCAAAATTAATGTAATGTTTTTCATAAACTAAATTTTCAGATTAATTGTGCAAAAAAAGAGAAAAAGAAAGAACAATTGTTGCCTTCGCAGTTTATTCTCTATTTATAGCATCCATTAATCAATTATTGAATGGATATATATTATAATTTCAATAAAATTTTGATATATAAGTACTATTTAAATTTTGTTAATTTTAATAATTATATTATATGTACATTTCTAAACATAAGAATATAATAGAAAGTATTTTATGAATATTTTTTTAAAGATAAAAAATACAATATAAATTATAAAAAGAAATGTTTACAAGTAATGATTATTTAAGATTATAAAAAATTACAAATATTTTTATAAAATAAAAATAAGAAAAATAACAACCATTAATCATTAATCATTATTCATTATTCACTATATGTATTTATAATTTCAATAAAATTTTGATATATGTTTTATTTAAATTTTGTTAATTTCAATAATTATATTATATGCACCATCTTAGACATAAGAATATAATGAAGATATTTTATGAATATTTTTAAAAGATAGAAAAGTACAATATAAATTATAAATAAATATTATATTTTTTTATATTATAAAATAAAAAAATAGTTCATAACCTTAAATCAGTTAAAGAAACTAATAGAAAATCAAAAACAAACAACACATAACAAACCAATAAAAAAAAATTATCAGTTATTTAGCAAAACATATTTGTTCAATTATTCAACAAAATACAAACAAGATTTATCCAAACAAAGATCATCCTTGAAATCTTTTCTATTGATATTTTTCAAAACAAGATCCTCAAAATTTTATCCCAAAAACAAAACAATCCTTGAAATCTTTCTTATTGATATTTTTCAAAGCAAGTTCCTCAAAATTTCATCCCCAATGTTTGTGAAAAAATTAAAATGTTTAAGTATTAGTATATGATTCTTTTCAAAATAAAAAATCCAAAATAAATTATTATTTTATATATAATTATTTTGATTATAAAAATTCATATTGAAATTAATTAGAGTTCATTTTTAAAATTGAATTAATGGTTAATTTTTATTGATGCAATATTATGACAATATATTTATCTATAGAAAAAAGAATCTTTAATAACTACTTTGAAAAATCTTCATAACTATTTAACTAGAATAATTAACTTAGAAATCCAATGTACTAAAATTTTAAGTATACAACTTCATTGACCTTTGTAGACATTGACCTTTGTAGATAATTTGAGTTCACAATAATAAAGAATTAAAGATGACAATAAGTAAGAGTTCACGATAATAAAGAATTAAAGATGACAATAAATAATATAACATAAACATTAGCAATGTTGTTGAAATGATCATAAAACACTTCCTTTGATTATCCATGCCCAAAGTTAGGTCTAATTCTTTGATAAAGAAATTAGAAAACTGTTGAATGAAGGCACTTCAAGCACTTTAATCTTTTAAGTTATTTGAGCTTGTTTTGTGAACTTCGAGGAGACATACTATTCAATTACTTCTGTGATTGACATCAAATATTACTTCTGTGATTGACATCAAATAAAAAGTGTTCTACGTACCAACCCTAAAAACAAAATTCAAACTTCCTAAAATAATAATCAAACCTGGACATCCTCAGTTTTCAAAATTATCAAAAATAAGAAAAAACCAGACTACACCTCTGATCCGCTGTACGCGACAGAAAAATCTAAGGTTCAGTCTAGTTCAGACCAAAAAACTAGAACAATTTCTGCACTCAATAAATTTTGTAAATTAAAGTGCTGATATCTATATTGCAACTGGAACGCCCATTCGAAGATTAATTGTTAAAGCCAAAAAATAATTAGTGGGTTTAAAGTTGGAACGCTCGACGATTAAGAACTGATAGCAGCATATAGTTCAAATTTAATGGCCAAAACAGAGAGCCAAACAGTTTAATAGCGTCCCGCAAGTATTGGGCAAAACAGAATTTTACTTCTCGACAAACAAGAGCTTATGATTTCAATACAACCTACAATTATAAACGGCAAATGAAAAAGGGTCCTGTAAGTCCAGCCCACCTGTATTGTACATTTAAATTTCGAGATTTACAGTTCTTTACACACAAAATGCAAAATTCTTCCACCTGGTAGAACAAAAAAAGGGGGTTCCTACATGACGGCGCCCGCTTCCAACGTCAGCGTCGACTGCTCCACCGCTGATGAAGAAGAGTCGGCGTTCAAAAATGTTGCCAGACACTCAGGACAGGAGAAGCCGTCCTGCTCCTCGAGAGCGCACCAGCATTCCGAGCTACAAAGATGAAAAGCTCCTTCGCCAATGGGGTCCGAATTTAAATTGTCCAGAAGGTCAGCCACAGGATTCTCAGCTACGTTCTCAACTTGGACTTCGGTATTAGGGCTCGGAGGAATGCCAAGCTCATCGTCAGTAGCGCCCAGAAGATATTCAATATCCACTTTGGACACAGATACACTGTTGCAGTCGTCGACAACGGCAGAGGCCGAGCTGCAAGGTTTCTCGCTGGACATGATCTCATCAGCGAGGCTCTTCATTATGTCCGAAATGAGATCAGCATCCACGCTATCTTCTGCAGGAAGGCCCTCCTCGTCCCCGCACAGCAACTCAGAGAATCCCTCGCTCTCAGAACTCCATTCACAGTAATGGCGCTTAGCAACCTTCGTATCATTCATCTCCCCCTCCGGCCTTTGGCGCTTGCAGCAACACTCTCGAGGAGACTCCATATAACTAACAACAGAAAACACCCACAAATTTACCACAACCTTGTTGCTATCTGCAACTGCAAGGAGAAAAGAGTGCAAGAGCTTTTAAGCGGTTGAAGAGCAAGCCCCCCAGTTGGGAAGGACATAAATGCATGAGAATTTGATGGACAAAAAGGAGAATCAAGCGCAGGCTGCGGAGCTCAACTACTGTACCTAATGGCTGGACAGTGGAGACGAGCAAGATGCGGAGACGGTTGGTGAATACAACCCCTTTATAACCAAAAACTTTTCCATCTAACTATCCCGAGAAGCAGATCGCGAGACATGGCGCTTCGCCGTATCCGATAATTGTGGTCGAACAGTACGAATTCCAGTTTGTCTTGTGCGAATTTATTTACGCCACGCGACAAGTGTGCTTCAACTCTTTAACCGATGACGATTTGCGTGGCAGTTGTGAATTCACGCCGACGGAGAATTAAAACCACGACGCCAAAACACTCCGGATTTCACGGCCGCCTCAGTCCCGCCCGATTTCAACCGACGAACGTGTCCACACAGTCCCGAATCCACTACATGCATGACAGATGAGCTTGCTGACACGGCTATGTCGGCATGCACAGTATGCAATAAAGGCACCACAAATAAACACACGCCAAACGTACCGTTCTTCACCATAAATCTGTGGAGGGTGGAAGTGGAATGTAGGACCATACCTGAGTACTAAAGACGTCATTGTAAACTGCCTAATATAGATCAGAACCGTCCTGCACACCAGTCATTTCATGCGTTTCTTGTTGAAGGTTTCAGAGGGCCGTCGTTTACAAGATGTAAACGCCCGGCTGAATCACACATGTCCATTACGTGTCGGAGTAATGATGAGAAATGATGAAAATTTTGCGTTGGGTTGTGCACAAGCAGTCACACAATCACCCTCGGATACACCGCCGATCAGTGATCGTCCAGAGCTGTTAAAATAATCTGGGTAGGTGAAGTGGGCACTGTTGTGCTGCGGCGTTTTCTTTTTATGACAGACTAGGTACGCGTGTCCATTACTGGAGACACTTTCGGTGTTAGTTTGAAGTGAATGTACAGTTTTAACCCACAAGGACGGTACCTGTAAATTGGAAAGGGACCTCTGAGTCCTGCCTGACATGTATGGTGAGATATTTTTTCATTTGTTGTTGGATTGCGGGGAAAAGCTTAGTCACGGCATGTGGACTGCAATAAAAAGATTGGCTAGCAGTGTACCACTTCTGAATGGAAGCCATGTGAGTGTTAAAGCGGAACTGGCACTCTGCCACCACACCTAACATTGAAAGCATTGTTTCCAATTTTTTGCAGGTCACAGGACCCAATAGATAATTCTCTACCAATAGTTGTTATGGTGCAGACAAATAGCAAGGGAGAGGGACCATAGTAGTTAGTTCATCATACTTTTAATATAAGACAATTTGATTAATTCTCTACCAATAGTTGTTATGGTGCAGACAAATAGTAAGGGAGAGGGACCATAGTAGTTAGTTCATCATACTTTTAATATAAGACAATTTGATCAAATTTGGAGGATTCTTTGAAATTAAAATTTGGAAACTAGGCCCTATTTGCAAGAAGTCTCATCTCTTAAACTCGGAGTGGAGTCGAACCCGAGACCAATGGGGAGCAAAACCCACTACCCAAGCCAACTTGCCACCAATGCTGAATCATTTTTTAGTGCTTAAGCTATTGTAGATATAAGTCCATGTTGTCTATATGGTTTGTAGCTTCCAATGTCCCTAATCCACTTGACATCTTTCACTTAATAAAAGTACCGTCACAAACATTTAATGATGTATGGATCCCCTACTAGACTTGAAAACGAATCAATTCAATAATTAACAATAAATCATCCCAAAATTTCATAGAGTTTTCAAATTAAAGACAAATTCCATAATCCATAATATTCAATTTAATAGTATTTAAATTTAATCACATAAATGTTATCTTATACTAATAATTCAAATTCAACAACTCTCATTCAATGTACACATTTCTCAAAAAAATTGATATCTATAAGAAGAAATTTTCTTTATTACCATATACAACTCTCTATATGCCCATATAGTTATTGATATGAGTTGATGAGCATATAATTATGTATATGTGTCTATACAACTCTATATACATGTGTATCATCGTATTCACATATTTGTTAACAAATATACAAATTATAAATATTATT
The DNA here is from genome assembly GCA_007258455.2 of Sequoia sempervirens. Taxonomy (NCBI): domain Eukaryota; kingdom Viridiplantae; phylum Streptophyta; class Pinopsida; order Cupressales; family Cupressaceae; genus Sequoia; species Sequoia sempervirens. The sequence goes on along the minus strand of VDFB02080997.1, from coordinate 190,495 downwards.
TACAGGGTTTATGTTTACACATTGTATAGTTACTTTCGTTATATTTCTAACTTAATATTTTCTATGTAAATTTATTCAAATGTATAATTTTTTTATACAAGTTAGTATTAAAAAAAAAAATTATATATAGATATATATATAAGTCCAATGAATTGTAGAATATTTTTTGTTGCATAACATCTTCTTTGTCTTTGAATTGTGAAGGCCTCAGTTGGGCCCATGTCCTTATGAACAATGGCACTTGCACACCCTAACTTCACATGCATCAAGCTTCAAATTAACCCTTATGAATCTACATATATGTTCAAACATGAATGACACTTGTTTATAACATGACAAAATATATTTTGCATACCATAATATAAGTTTACAATCTCACCTAACATAAAACTTTGTCATATTTTAAATGTATTTGAGGTCCACCACCACCACACTATTAAATATTAGTATGTTAACCCTAAACCTCACTTGGAGCACATATGTGAAGCCTCCCCTTCAACATTGTGGTTATTTTCAAGATGTGAATTTGCTACCAAAGCTTCTCTACTCATGTGTTGGTACAAACTCGCTCTACACAAATGTTGACATCAAAAAATACCATCATGTCCACTCCTTGGTAGGTGTTGACAAGGAAAAGAGCATCTATGTGTGATGTGTCATCTATTTTCTAGGTACACAAAAATTGAGAGCCAAAAAGGCCAACAAGAATAATTTTGTCTACAAAGAATGAAACGAACAGGAATTTCTATATACCTAGAAAATAGGTGATCCATCCCACAAACGTCATATTAGATACATTTTCAAGGAATAAAAATCAAGAACATAGATGAGCATTAGGTAATTTAGGAATAATTTTATCTTCCTATACATTTCTCCTTCGTGTCAAGAAGCTGAATGAAATAGAGAAATAAAAAATACAAGGGTATAAAAGATTTTATATACATGTTTTTCTATTATTAGGGTTCCATTTATTTAATTATTTTAAACTTATCAATTTTCCTACTCCAAATATAACTTGAAACTTGGTTGATTTTACTTTGTTTACTTGATATGGGATTTATCTCCTACAAATTTATTTTATTACATGGCGGCAAGTTAAGTTAGTTAATGATTTCAATTGACATTAGGTTGAGAAAATAAAAAGATATTATTTTATTTTGCTTATGGGTAGTGTAGATACTTAAATATGTCCACACTTGAGCACACTTGACTTTACCCCATTGTAGCCAATTAAATAAATATTTATTTATTTATTTAATTCATTCTTTACCTTTACCCCTCACCCCTAATTAAATAAAATTTAACCTTCACACTTATCCTTCACCTTTAATTAAATAAATTTATATTTATTTAATTAAATCTAACTCTCTCTCAAATCCCCTAACAAATCAATTAATTAATTGATTTAGGTCAATTAGCCTTCATTACTGTTGATGGTCAAGGTAACACAACAACGTTAAAACAGAATACTTCTACTCTATTTCTCCTGAAAAGGATAAATAATCTAAAACTACCTATCTTCCAAGGTCTCTGTAGTTGGTTCTCAACTATGTTGCTGCCATTCAATGGCCGATGCAACTGTAATGTTCAAGGGGCATGTTGGTAAAGGGATACAAACTGCTTAGTACAAATTAATCTAACGTTTGGGGGTGTGAATAAACATCAAAAGATAGAACAGAGCTCAGGACAACAAAGCATAAACACATATTTCCTTTAATTTAGACATACAAACTTTATAATGAGCATTTCTTTCAAACAACTAAAACCATAAAATGATACAATCCACATAGTACTCTATACCATTGCATTCATTCATAGTGAAAATTCAAGACATTCAATCATTCATCATCACTAAACTCCAAAATCAACAAGAACACATCACCAGCTCATCATTAAAATTCATAGATCAATAAACACAAAGAAATCTCATTCACGGATAACTCAATGAAAACAACCTCAGATTCGGAATCTTCTATTGACTTTCATCAAATAAGAGACATTTATGCACAACATTCACTGGCATACGAATGACTATTGTTCATCAACATCACCATTAAAACTAAAACTTGGAAATAACATAAATTGTATTAAAACTTGTAAAAATGTCTAAGTATCTTTGCATAAAACTGTAATAACTTATAATAACTGTGAAAATTATCCTAAATCTCCTTAGGCAGCTAATCTTCGTTCAATTAGCCGACCTTTACAACATGGAGAGAAATTATACATATAAACAAGTTTAACAATAATTTCTCTCATCAAAATTTGAGATCCATAAATCAAGGAACAACTAGAGTTGCATGAGGTAACTGTCCATTTTGATCTTCAGTTAACGATTGATGACTCTGTATCAAAATTTGGATGCAAGAGGGAGAAGTTCGAACTGTTGGGGATCCTCAGTTGAGCTTGTGTTATGATCCTGAAAAGTAGGAGAGAGTTGCCTAGCTGGTTGTATAATTTGATGCTTCATTCAAAAGGATATTCCATAACCACTTCACTCCTTTGTCTTATGCTCATGTAAATATTCATCATAACTGTCCAATACTTGTTTAAGTATATCCATATCTGACCCATCTACCCAATTATCTTCAAACTTTATTCTTCTCGATTCAGTAGAGGTGAATTTTTGCATATCATCCAACTTAGCAAGCTCCTTCCAAGCAATCTTCACTACCTCCTTTATATCCATAAACCTATCAATTAGAAAATCATCACCACCATCTCCCTTCTGCATTGCCTCTTGGAATCTATTATCCCATTTGTTCCTTAGTTCATCAAGAGGGAAACCATCATTCACAAGGACATCCTCATTTACAATCATGGCTACAATTACCTCTAACTCCACAATCTGATCTATCAAATCTTTCCCAACCTGATGCACTTCATTCTTATGTCCAAAAATAAATGAAGTCTAGAATTTGATAATGTTAATAGTTTCATCAATAAAATCCTCATTACCTTCTTCAAGGATGGATTGTTCTAGGAGTGTTTGTTGAGGCAACTTATTAATTTTATTCAATTTATTCACATATTCCATGTACTCTTCCTCTTGCTTCCAGAGGGTCTCAGCATATGCAGTCATGTCACTGACTGATTCACATGCACTTTCATGAGCCTTATGGATTTCAAGAAGCAATTCCTCCACCTCTTGGTTCAATCGATCAATCCATCTATCCAACATCCCTACTTTGCTTCTCATTTCAACAAGGTCATCGGCTTCTTTCTTACTTAACAAAATTGGTGTCGTAGGAGCAGCAAATTGTAGAGAAACAGGAGAGGATAGGTCCTTTAATAACCTATGCAATTGATCCAATTGAGCTTTGAGCTCATCCTTTCTTTGTTTATCTTTTATCATTCTTGACTTAGTGGAAGATGCTACAATATCAATCAGGTCCATTTGTTGGTTCCTTGTAGGTCTTCCCAAGTTCACAGTGCCCAGTTGATAATCACTCAACTACATCTCTTTTTTTTCCTTTTCCACCATAGGAATGGCATATTCAGCTATAATCTCTCTAGCATCTATCAATTTGGTGGAATGAAGGACTCGAGCCTTTTTCTTGGGCCTCTCCTCAATTTCTTTCATCATATCATCTCAGTTTAGGGGTTGGGGCTGGACTATCTATTTCCTCTCTAAGTTGAGCTTTAACCATGTTGGGGTAGTAGGAGGAGTAACCACTTGTTATGAAGAAGAAGTGACAGAAGAGAGGGGTTGTCAAAGTGTTACCTTAGGTTGAGAATCAACCTCTTGTTGCTCCTTTTCTACTATTTCTTTAGCAAACCTATCAGCTTCAGCTTTCTCTCTTTCTTCTTCCAATCTCCTCTCTTCTAACATGTCATCTCTTTGTTTTTCCAACTGCTTAACCCTCTCCCACATTTTGGCTGCTTCTTGCTCTTGTTTGGCTTGTTCCTCTGCCTCCTTCTTCTTCAGCAAGAGCTCTTATTCATGTTTCTTTCTTTGGGCTTCCTCTACAGCCTTGGCCTCAAGATCTTCCTTTTCTCTCCTTTGTCGGGCCTTTTCCTCTTCAAGGTCATGAATCTTTTGTAGGAGGGCCAACTTCTCCCTCTTTGCATTAGCTTTCCATTCACTTTCCTTTTTTTGTTGTAGGAGGTCCTCCTTTTCCTTATGTTGCCTTGCAAGCTCTTCAGTCTTTGCTCTAGCTTTAGCCTCTTGTTGCTTTGCAAGTGCATCAACTTGTGCTTTGGCATCAACCTCCTTCTTTGCATCCTCAAATAGTTTCCACTGGTCTTCTGGAGTTAGGAAATGTTCAGTTCCAACATCTTGAATTTCTTCAGTAGATGCAGTTACAAGAGGCTCATGGTCTAATTGTGTGGCCTCTAAATCGGTGTCTACATCATGAATTTCAATCTCCTTTTTCTTATCTTTCTCAGCCTGCTCATGGAGGCTGCCTGCAAGTACTTCTCTAGTAGATTCCTCTAGGAGAGAAGATTGAGATGAAGCTCCTTCTCCAATTGTTGTAGTTTCTACACCTTGTGATTCATGGGTTTCTAGAGTAGGTACTACTAAGTCAACATCTCCTCCAGAGCTAGGAGGATAGTACTCCAATTGTTCCTTAGGAGTTGTTCTCCTCTTTGTTCTTCTATATCCTTGGGTACCTGTTGCTTTCCTCTTCTTTGAGGATTGAGCTTCTGGCTCCTTTATCCTCATGACCACCCATTGGATGCTTCTATCCATTATAGTCTTGGAAATTTGTTTAATTTCAATGAATTCTTCCTCATCCCAATTTATTGGGTCCAAGCCTTTGGTACCTATATTTTTTGCTTCATCCCTGGGGTCCAAAACTACACCATCATCTGATAGTGTGTCAGGAATGTCCTCCTTCACCCCATATTCAATCATTAGTGGGATGGTAAGAATTTCATAACTTATTTTCCTTACATCATAATCATCTTGTAAATCTATCCAAAAATCCTCTAACAAGTTAAAATGCTTATCAAAAATGGTAGGAGCTAGGCCATTCATCTTATGCTCCGAGTCAAAATATTTCCTAGTTGTATACAATCCCAACTTTAAATAACTTAATTCTTCACATACTGCCTTTGAAGCCAAATTCTGAACACAATAATATTCTCCCAATTTCATGGGAAATTTGTGGAATCCAGGCTTGTGTTCATTGGAAAATTTTGTATTGACTCCCATAGCCTAATATATAAACTCCATAAGAACAATCCTATCACTGCAACATCTTGGTAGTTGGTGAGGATGTCCATCAAAACCTACCAACCTAAAATAAGAGAACTTGAGGTATTGGATGTACCAATGTCCCCATTCAACAATGAAATCCATGGTCTCCCTGCTCATCCTATATCCAGCATCTCCTGTCAACCGGTTGATGATGACATAAAGGAATGAATCATTGACCCTTCTAAAATGAAGTTCATAATTTTGTAGGGTTAGTTGATCATAATGCTCCCATGCCTTGTTTTGTCCAGAAGCCACCCCTAAAATTCCCACAGCATTCAATCCAGGGAATATGCCCATTCTTGCAGCTAAATATATAACATAAGAAGTCATGAAGAAGCTCTTGGTTTGCCCCACCTTGAGAATCTGGTTGTGCAAACTATCTGATCAAATCATGCCCCAATCAAACTGTTGCCTACCATCCAAAATAGTTTCAATGAATGGAAACATCCATTCCTTAAAGTATGTAGAGTCTTTCTTTCCAAACACCCTAGAAAGCATCATGATTAGGTCATCTATTTCTTTCTTGAAGTCTCCCCTCTTGGGTTGTTCAAGAACCTTGGTCAAGGACTTCTTTTCATTTCTTAACCACTTCTTATTCATGTGGGACCTATTAGCTTCCTTGTCCCTGTTGAATAACTGCAACACTTCTACTTCAGTCAATTACTTGGGGTTCTTGGGGGTAGGTGCATTAAACAAGAACCTCATCATCTGCAAGGATAGATCAATGATCACATTCCCCTAGAGGTCCATACATTGTCTGGATGAAGGATTGTATGTCCCTGCTACTATGAGTATGAGTTCTAGGCATTGGACTAATAGAGGAAAGAGTGTGACATGTGTCAGCCTAAATTGGGCTATTCTAACAGTCCTCCCAATCACATCTTCTGAAAAAGTGTCTACAATCAACTCCTCACAATTAAATGGGCCCAGATTAGTGTATGTGATGTATGCCCACTTTGAATCTAACTTGCTAGTTGTAAGGATGGCATCTTGGTGTTTATATCTCAAGGTGTAAGGCAATTGCTCCACATTTATCTTATTTGGTTTTACTCCCCTTGAAATTTTAGCAACTTGCCCTTCCTTCTATGAGACTTCCTTAGATGCTCCCGACATTGTTTACTCCTGCAAGACAACCTTGGATTAGACTAACAAAAGGTATGAAAATCATCATTACAAGTGTTATCTTTTCACACTTCTCTATTCTTCCCTAGGTAACCCTGCATACTTAGTGAAATTTTAAACCTACTCGAAGTGAGACCGGGAGAAAATCAAAAACTAGAGAGTTGAAACAAAATAACATAATCGAAATCGGGATCAAGACTAGATCAGAAATTGAAACTCAAAAAATTTCAATACCTCGTAACATTTGATGACCCGATCCTAGCAAGTTGGCGAGATCAGAATTAGAATAAGAACCCATCGGAGGCAGACTCATTTTTGGAACCGAACTCTCATGCGAAAGTTCAACGGACGAGTTCATCTCCGGCTCCAGTTTTGCCATGTACTACTAGAGTTAAGCAGATTCACCCTGCACACCGACACCAATTTGGACCTAAGTTAAAAAAGGGTGTGGGGAGGCAAAAATCAAGCTCGACTCCACCTAGACAAATGGGACCAGATTGAGCGAGCTAGGGCAATTGCACAAAAAGGGCACAAAATGAAAACCCTAATTCATACAGCCCGTCAACTTACATTACAATTAGGGCATCAAAACCCAATTGACCAAACCCATAAGACCGACAAAATACAAGATCGAAAGGGTCTAAGGAAAGATTTAAAACAACTCTGAGCACTAGAACCCCTCAAAAGAAGCCCTAATCGAAACTAGGGCACGACAAAATGGAATCGCCATTGAAAACGACAAAAACAACAACAGACAAGCAGAAAACAAACAAGGAAAACAAAAAGACAAACGGAAAACGGAAAACGGAAAACGGAAAACGAAAGAGGAAACCAAACAAAAGTAAACACCAACAACAAGAACAAAAACACGCAAAGATCCACAGGAAAAGTCATGTGAACGCGCAAAAGACAACAGAGCAACAAAACAAATGAGAAGAAACAAAACGGAATGGGAGAGACCTACCTACCTCAAAACGCGGCCAAAAAGGGTTGAAAATCAACAAGGATCCGCTCATGAATGCGCGCCCGCAATCAAATCGTGCTCCTCCTCAAGTTCCTTCGGATATTGCTTATTAAAACACTTCGGGTAATTGTAATGAGCCAAATAACCTTGAATAAGGTTTTAAAAATCATTTCATGTGTGTGAGGAGGCTATAATTAATGCATTTAATGCAATTGGATGGGGGTAGAACCAGAGTTAAAGCGAGTACAACACCACCATGTACATCAGAGGCAAAACGAGAGTAGAATCGAATCTAAGATAGAAGCAGGAACTTTATCAAAGTTCCACATTTCATTTCGGATCTGGCTCCAATCCCACAAAAAGGAAAGGACAACAAAGGAACGAGGCAGAATCAGAACCAAACCCGAATCTGGAACTTGGTAAAGTTCCAGGTTCGGATCTGACTCTGGTTCTACTCCCGACAAAGGGAAAGAAAACCAACAGGGAGAAGAAAAAATAACAAAGGGAAGTGGGATCGGGGCAAAAGCCCATCCCAAAACAGGACACAAAATGAGACAAAACACAAGGTAAACAAATGGGAGCGGGACTAGAAAAAAACCTGGACTCAGAATTTTTGCAAAGTTTCGGGTTCAGTTTTTGTTCCACTTCCACTTCTACAAAAAGGGAAAAGAAACACAAAGAGGAAGAAAACAAAAGAAAACCCAAGGGAGAAAACAAACCCAAGAGCACGAAACAAGCAAAACAACAAAAAAACAACAAGGCAGGAAACGTGGTCGGGACCGGAACAATAACCGGACCAGGAACTTTGCAAAAGTTCCAAGTCCGGGTTGGACCCGTGTTTTGAACCCACAAGAACAAAAGAAACAAAGACCTAGGAGGAAAAAGAACAACTCCCAAAACCCAAACAAGAACACCGAGGACAAACAAACACAAGGGGGACCCATTTTGACCAAAAACAAAATGGGGTGGTTATGCAAGGCATAACAATTACCATGTTCCTTAATATTTAATTCCTCCTCACCCTTAATTCTTGTTCATTCAATCCTAACCATTGAATCCATCTACATGGATCAAGATCTAAACTTGTCATCACTCAACAAGTGTCCCAATAACTTTATACCTTAGAAAGGTGAAGGTGGATACAAGATTACCCTCTCCTCCCAATTGTTTAGCATTATTCCCTTTCATTTACAGATTTGGCCTCACATACCCTTGTGGTATTTAGAGGATTCCCTATCAACCTTGTTTGTCCTAGTTTAAGACCTTTCAACCATTTTCTAGTGTGGTGCAAGGGATGTGTATTGTACCCTAAAATTACTCATGATGTACTTCTTATTACAAGTATGAATGTGTTGTTGTTGATTTCAATAGGACGTCTACTGATTGATGTTGTCCTTGATGTCAATTATGTTGTTGCATGAGGAAAATGTCAAGGATATTCAAAAAATTGAAAAGAAGAGGAAAACATGTTGTTGCAGGTTGTGCATGTATAGTTGAGATATTGAGGAAGTGATGTGAGTACATGGAGCTATCTTTTTGATGCAGTATCTGGAGATGAGTTGGAATGAAATAATGAGCTGAGATGATGTCTTTGGTGCTTGATTTTCAAGTGCTTTTGAGAAAATTTGATAAACAGAGAAAATAGTGTTGTGCAAGTATTTAAAATGTGCTCCATATCATGTTCTATGTTTCTTTTGTATTGATGTTATGCCTGTGCGGATTTAGTATGTTATTTGATGTTGTCAGAGGTTGCTATATTCAAATTTTGAGTTATAGATCATTGGTGAGAGGAAATTGTGTTTACCAGTATGAGAATTGGTTTTTCAATGTTGTACAAAGGTGTCGGGGAGAAATGTATTTGCTCCACATTTCTCCGCAATTGATTTTCAGAACTTGTGGTTTAGGAGGAGAGTTAATGGTTTTGTTCTCTTGTTTGTGTCAAGAGGATTCATGGTCAGGTGTATTAGAAGTTTTAGAAGCGTGTTCTTAATGTTCAAATGTGTTTTCACGGGTAACGACCGCCCTAGTATCTACACTACATTCAAAAATATTCAAATATTAATGGATGCATAGCATGGTGTTTGAGATTTAATGTTGGGTCTCAATCAAGTGTTGTTTTGGTCCCCTTTCATTCCTATCCATCATGGAAATGTTTAGGTACCGACCTAATTTGAATTTGTAAATACAACAAATAGAATGTCGACCTTAGAGAAGATGTTTAAGGTTGAGGTTGATATAAATAAGAGTGGAGTTTTTGTGAGTTGTGGGTGCATGAAGAGAGAAGCAAGATAGATGCAAGATCAATACAAGTGATGTGTGTGATGTGAATTTGAGCAGAGCAGTGCAAACTTCAAAGAATTGGATTCCTGAATGCAGTGAGCCAAAGGTGTCCAAAATATTTCAAACAATACTGTGAAAGTGTTGGAGCATTGTGGTGGATTCCTTGTTGCATTGATAAAGTGTTCTTTGTGTAACATATCTCTTCTATCTTCTTGTATTTCTTTATGTGGCAGTGAGCCTTGGCTATGAACCCTTTTGGACAGTGTGTCCTATTCTAGCAGTGAGCCCCTTTGTACCGGTTTTGCAATTACTTATATTGTGAGCTAATCCTCACTGTGGTTTTTCCCTCATTAGTTTTTTCATGTAAATTTAGTGTTCTCTTGTGTATGGTGTTGTTATTTCAGTTTCTATTATCTGCATTTCATGATTAATCATTATAACAAAATAAGGGTTTAATGAATGCATGTGGATCTGATTACTATTGAGAATTTTGATGTTTTGATAAGATACAACTGATTCACCCCCCTCTCAGTTGTCTTGTTCATTTAACAATTGGTATCAAAGTTAGGTTCCTTGGAGAAGAGCTTAATCGCTTAAGGTAGATCTGGGATGGAAAACAAGGTTACTTTGGAATGCCCTAGATTCGATGGCACTAATTATGTATTTTGGATGGAAAAGATGGAAGGATATTTGTTAGCTCAAAGATTTGAGATTGAAAAGGCTTATCAGACTACATATACTTCAGCTCTGAATGGTCCAAGTACAAGTGCAGAGAATAAGGCGCATGAGATCAATGCTAAGGCAAGATTTATTATTGTGAATAGTCTTTCAAATACTGAATGGGTAAAATTTATGAGTTTGAAGACTACTAAAGAGGTTTGGGATAAGTTGGAAATCATTTATGAAGGAGATGAAAATTCAAACAAGCAAAGTTGTAGAATTTAAAGGTACAATTTGAGACCCTGCATATGTCTGAAGATGAAACAATCAAAATCTACATGCAAAGAGTTGATGAGCTAGTGAGCGCAATGAGAGGTCCTGGTGAACAAGTCAAAGAATCTAAAGTGGTAAAGAAAGTTCTCCTATCTCTTCCTAATTCTTATATTGAAAAGGTGTTTTCTATTGAGGAATTTCAAATCTTGATACTTACTCTAGAGATCAAATGATTGGTACACTAACTTCTTTTGAAATAATGAAAAAAAGTTTGAAAAATAATATATCTATAGAAACTACTTTCAAAGCTGGAGTATCATAAAAGGTTGAAGATTCAGCTAAGGAAGATCTTGATGATGTGGAAGCTAACTTTGTAAGAAGAATGAAGAAGGGCACCTGTAAGTACAAAGGTAAACTACCTTTCAAATGTTTTAGTTGTGGTGAAATAGGTTATTATGCTTTTAAATGTCCAAGGAGAGCTACAAACAATAAGAACAAAGAGAATAAAGGAAATATGATTAAGAAAGCTCACTATGTTAGAGAACATGCTAGTATATCTGATGATGAATTTGATTATGGAGACTTTGAAGAAAATGAATGCTTGTTCTTGGCTATTAAATAAGGATCTAGTTCTACTAACTTTGTGAAGGAAAGTATTCTAGAGAAGAAGGATAAGGTTGAAGGTACTTTGGTATCTACTTTTCATGTTTAAGAGGATAAGAATTATTGGGTTGTTGACAGTGGCTACTCTAATCACATCACCAGAGACAAAAGTAAGTTCGTTAAACTTGAAAACTATGATGGAGGATTGGTTAAATTTGGAGATGATTTAGGAGATAAGATTTGTGGAATAGGTTCAATCAGTTTTAATGGCAAGCATAACACTGATAATGTTGACTATGTTAAGGGTTTAATGCATAACCTTTTGAGTGTTGGACAAATGTGTAGCAAGGGATATAATCTTGTGTTTAAGGATGAAACATGTGAGATCAAAAAAGGGTCTGGAACCATGATTGTTGTTGGTAAGAGAACAAATGTAAACATTTATCAGCTTAAGGGTGCTGATGGAAATTGCTTTATGTCACAAATTAATGATAGTTGGTTATGGAATTGGAGGATGTGTCATATGAATTTTGATAATTTGGTGAGAATTAGTTCAAACATGCAGTGAGAGACCTACCTAGAATCACAAAGCCTCTCAATGTTGTCTGTAGAGATTGTCAATTTGGAAAGCAAGGAGTAGTTTCAAGGGAAAGGAACAATCTGTTACCGGACTACTAGAATTAGCACAAAAAATTATTTATGGTCCTACAAGGGTGATAATTCTACAAGGTGACAAGTACTTTATGCTTTTGACTGGTGATTATTCTAGAATGACATGGGTTATATTTCTTAGAGAAAAATTTGATGCACTAGATAAATTCAAAGCATATAAAGCTATGGTTGAGAATGAAATGGATTTGAAAGAGGTGGTGAATTCACCTCTAATGAGTTTAACATGTTTTGTGAAGTTCATGGAATAAAGAGGCATTTTTTGCCCCTAAAACTCCTCGATAGAATGGAGTTGTTGAAAGGAAAAATTGAATGATTCAAGAAGTTTTCAGGACTATGATGAAAGAGGCAAATCTATCGGAAGTCTACTGGAGAGAAGCTATTCCCACTGCTATGTATATACTTAATAGAGTTCAAGCTAAAGCTAACAACACAAAGACTCCCTATGAGTTATGGTTTGGAAGGATTCCTACTATGTGATACTTTAGAGTATTTGGAAGCAAATGTTATATCAAAAGAGAAGAAGAAAACTTAGGAAAGTTTGATGCAAGGTTTGATGAAGGTATCTTCCTTGGATATTCTACTAAAAACAAAGCTTATAGATTTCACAACAAAGGGCTGAGAAATATAGTTGAAAGTGCAAATGTTAAGGTTGATGAAAACTTGCAGAATTTAATTGCAGTGGATGGATATGTTTCAGATGAACTTGATTGCAAAGTAGAATAAGAAAATTTTGATGAAGAAGAAGTGCATAATGAAGAGGAAGAAGCTCTGGAGAAGACCCCTAAGTACATGCAAAAGAATCATTCTGAAGAACAAATCATTGGAGACAAAAGGAAAGGTGTATTGACAAGAAGCAAAGTTGTTGAAATTGAGGTAAATCTATGTTTACTTTCTAAAGTTGAACCTAAAACAGTGAGTGAAGCATGCAAGGATGAACATTGGATGAAGGAAATCAAATAACTTATGCAAATTATGAAAAATTAGACTTGGGAATTGGTTCCTAGACTAACTGTAACAAGAATATAATTGGAACTAAGTGGGTTTTTAGAAACAAATTGAATGAGAATAGAGAAGTGGTAAGGAATAAGGCAAGACTTGTGTGTAAGGGTTAATCACAAGTAGAAGGAATAGACTTTGAGGAGATATTTGATCCTATGGCTAGGATGGAATCTATCGTAATGTTTTTGGCATTTGCAGCATACAAAGATTTTAAAGTTTATCATATGGATGTGAAGTATGTTTTTCTGAATGGTGAATTGGATGAAGAAATTTACATGGAACAACCAAAAGGATTTCAGTTATCAGATCAACAAGATATGGTATGTAAATTGAAGAAGGCAATGTATGGATTGAAGCAAGCTTGGTATGAAAGATTGTACAAATATTTGATACAACAAGGATTCGGTAAGGACACCATAGATAGTAATATCTATTTCAAAATTGAGGAAGACAAGATCAAGTGATAGCGGTTGTATATGTGGATGACATTATCTTTGGAGGAAATGAAGCTATGTGTAAGAAATTTGTTGAAGAAAATAAAAAAGAGTTTGAAATGTCAATGTTTGGGAAGATGAATTTCTTCCTTGGGTTATGAATCAATCAAACAGAAAAAGGGATTTTCATTTCACAATCTAAGTATGTCAAATAGATGTCGAAGAAGTTTGGAATGGATGAATCCAAACCGGTATGCACTCCTATGGTGAGTAGTTGCAAATTGAGAAAATATGATGATTCACCTAAGGATGATCAAAGAAAATATAGATCTATGACTGGTGGACTGCTAAATCTAACTGCTACTAGACCAGATATCATGCATGCAGTTTATAAATTATGGATAGATTTCAAGAAGATCCTAAAGAAACACATGTTGCAACAATGAAGAGGGTATTCAGATATTTAAGAGGCACTCTGGATTATGGCTTATGGTATCCTAAGGATACCGATTTCACATTAAGTTCTTATACAGATTTTGATTGGGTTGGTTGTGTTGATGACCGGAAAAGTACAAGTAGTGGTGCATTCTTTCTTAGATGTAGATTGGTTTCATGGTTGAGTAAGAAGCAGGATTAAATGTCTTTGTCTACTGCAGAGGTTGAGTATATTGCAACAACATCATGTTGTCCACACATGTTGTGGATGAGACAGACATTGAAGGATATCAAAGTTGTATATGATGAACCTATATCTATCTTTTGTGACAATATGAGTGAAATTAACATCTCAAAGAATCTAGTGATGCATTCAAGGATAAAAAATATATCTATTAGGTATCACTTTCTAAGAGAGAAGGTTATGGAGAACGAGGTGAAACTTGAGTATGTACCTACAAAGGATTAGATTACTGACATATTTACTAAGGCTCTTCCTAAGGATACTTTTGAGTATCTTCGGGAGAGGTTGGGGGTTATTACCCCTCCTTCGTTAAAATAGATGCATATGGAGATGCATTAGTCTAGTTGATCTATGGATCTATCTTCTTTTTGGACTGATGTTGGTGGCTACCTCTCAGGGGGAGTAGGTAGTGTCATGTGTTGTCATTGAGTTGTTGATTTATTTGGGTGTACTCCTAAGGCAGAGTATTCAGAGTAGGTATTTTGGTTCAGTGTCAAAGGGGGACAATAATGCAAAAAATTTATCCTTTTCCGTTGATGTCAAAGGGGGAGAAAGTATCATGTGAAAAATTGTAAGGTATCAGTAGAGAAAGTTGTGTGGGAGAAAATAAAGTGTGTTCAGAGTTGTTGTGTTGTCTTTGATGGTTTTTCACATCATGTGTTGCCATCAATGACAAAGGGGGAGATTGTTGCAAGTATGAAGGTGTTGTCATTGATGTCAATAGGATGTCTACTTGTATATGTCTAAAAATGGTCATGATTAAGCTTGTTAATTAATTAAATATGATTTATTTAATTAATTCCTCTAATGTCATCTACATATAAATAAATTTAATTATTTATTTATATCGTTCATTTTTTTTATTTCTTCTACCTTAAATTAAATAAATAATTTTATTTAATTACTAACATTTCTACCCTCCGCTTAATTAAATTAAATAAATTTGTATAATTTATTTATATTTAATTATCATTTTATTCTAAAGTTTAAATATTTTGAATATTTAAATAATGGAATATTCTCCATCCCATTTTCGAATTTTAAAATATTAAATATGTTATTTAATATTTTCCACCTCACTCTAATTTCATTTTTAAACATAATTAAATATGAATTATTTAATTATGTGGGTTTCCATTTCCATCTTCACTCCTAATTAAATAAATTTAATTTATTTAATTCATTATTAACTCACCTTTCCAAATTCTAACTCATGCTAACTCGCCCTTCTAAATTCGTATCTTATCCTTCAAAATGGAATTTTCCCTTCGAACTCAATAAAGAGAAAGGAAACCTTCCATTCTTCTGTCCACTTTCAAAAATCTCTCGCCGTCCATTCGAAACAAGCTTAATCCGGACCGTCGATCGATTCAGCCAATCAAACTCGTTCGAAAACTCTATAAAAGCACGTGCAAATCCAAGCCTTGGTTAATCACCCACGTTCATACGCCTGCACTTACATATGCATACTCACATTCATGCAATCAGCTTTATGCACTCATATCATTTTCAGCATCACATTCCCATTTTCATGTTAGCATAGATTTTGCATATTATGCATTCTAAATCTCGTTCTTCATGCTGTCATTTTGTTGAGCTCTATCTGCTGATCTGAGAGCCATTTCAAAGCAACAAAATGGTGAAGATAGAGGAGGATAAAACGATTTCGAAAGGCTGTTGTTACGGTTTTGCACATTTAGTTTTCTTTCTTTCAGTTTTTCGATTTAATGTTTTATTAACATGTGTTGATTTTAATTACGATTTAATCCAATTTTCTCACACACATTAAAATGGCACCCACCGTGGGGCCTTGCCCCGTTTTTAATATCTACTTGCAGGTTTTATTCATTTTTTTGATGCAGATCTGACAGTTTTTGGACAAAACCGCAAGTTTTACCATTTTCTTCATATCTTTTACACAGATGTGAATTTTTCTACAATATTTTTACAAAGTATTTAACATCATCTCAAGAGGATACAGTAAAAAAATTGAGGGTTTATCATCATTTTTGTAGAAGTTATCGTAGTTTTATTTTTTTTCATAAAATTGGTCTTCTGGACGCAAATCAGTGAATTTTTCAAAAAAATTTACATTTTCGGAAATATCTTTAAATTTTAATGGGGGTCTATGTTTTACAGATTTAATTTAGAGGTCAAATACAATGCGAAAAAGTCTGATCTTCATTTTCTGTATGGTTTCCATAAATCCGCGTTTCTGAGAGCAACACAGAGAATTTGTCTAACTTCTTTACATTTCTGGAAATCTCTTAGAAAATTAACATGGATCTCTTCTTTGAGTTTTCATTTTTAAGATCAATAAAATCATCAAATACTGAAACCTAATTCGGCTATGCCAAAAACATGTCTCTAAAATTGCAATTTTTTTTGATGAGTTTATTTAGTTTTTTTTGGCTGCATTACAATATCATTTTTTTTTATCTTGTAGGTGAATCATACGGAGCTGGAAAAGCATTGGGATCAATCAGCACCTTTGAAGATTCCTACAGCGCCTTTGAAGATTCCTACAGCGCCTCTGATGTCTGTTATAGCGCACTTTTGAAAAAGGCTGCAAATTGTAATTTGTAATTTAATTTGACTGAATCCGACGCAACCGCGGACAGTAATAACTTTAAAAGAATGAAGCAATCCTAGGGTAGTCACATAATTCAAAATCAACCAATCCTAGGATAGTCACTTCACTTTTATTTTGGGACTAAAAAGAACTCCATGTTTTTGTGAAGCAATATCTTCACCTAGCATAGAAAACTGTTTATTTGGGCTTAAAAATGAACTCTTGCTTGCTTTGATTTAAACGGTGATAGGCCTATGCTCTCCCCTTAACTGGGTGATCAAAATGTCAAACTCATCTATTCTATTTTATGCATTTTTAAGCTTTGATAAAACCTTTTAGAGAGCCTACTCTTGTGGGAAAAAGTAATCACCCAAGAGGAACGACTCAAGTGGGTTCAAGCCAAAGCCAGGGTATTCCACCCCACTATAAAATTTAAAGCGAATTTGGGGAAACCCTCTTTTGTCGGTAGTGTGCAAGATAACCATCCCCAAAGCCTTTGTTCTAAAGGTTGGGAGGTCTCCTGAGGGAGTTTATTATTGCCGCACCGAACGGAAATCCTTACTACGAACCTAGTGTAGTGGCTAGCCGAGTTAGTTGCCAAACATTCTGATAATCACAGTGCAAGGGGAGGGAAGAATCTACCCCCAAGATACTCACCATATAACTGCCAAGGACCGTTTGCTCAGGGGACCCGGTATCCACTTCCGTAACTTTGAGTACGCGCCTGAAAAAGACAAAAACACGGGCGCCCCTTGGGGGGTGACACGGCTATGTGAGTCGACGCAGTTCTAAGATGTGGGCTGTTGATTACTAGAATGACCTACTTGAGCACTTAAGAGTGAGTCTGTCTGAACTGTCTTTCATGTGAAAAACTTGTGAAAACATTTGATGAAAAACATTTCTTGATCAAACACTTCATGTTAGCATAGGGCTTTAAGAACAATTGTTTTCAAAAATGTTTGTTGTGTCTTCCATTACATTAATTCAGATAAAGAGATCATCCAAAAGGAACATGAAGAACAACAACTGAAAGCCACTTAAGCATTTTTCATATCATTGATTCAAAAACACTCCCAACATTTAAATATTGCCAAATCAATCTGAACATCAAACACATAAAGACAAGTCACTCTACACCTTCTTCCAACACATCCATATCCAATCACTTTCATCCTAATCATTCTTTTTAGCCACATCCTATCCATTTCATACTAATCAATCCAAATCATCCAATCTTTTCATTCCACATCATATCCTAATCATCATCATCTCTTTAATCCAATCAACATCATTTTACACCATGCCAACATTAGAAGACCTAGTATCTAAATTCCAAGACCTCCTCCAATCACTTTATCAAGCACCACAACCCTTAGATGAACAAGATATACATGGGATCCAAGGTGTCATCCAACAATTTCAACTTCAAACAAACCAATCACCTCACCTCCAACACCTCCTAGCTCAAGCCAATCATTTCATTGATACTTGTCAAATTCAACAACCACAACATCATCCCCTATCCATTCATTATCAACCAATTCCACCTCAACCTAATGTGTCATCCCCTTCCACCTCATACCAATCTAATCCATCCACTTCTTTGCATGTCAATGCCACATCAACACATCCACCCTTATCACTGCAAGAACATAGGAGCCCAAGTCCACCTTGGCAGCAAAATCAAGAGCCTTTCAATTCTCATGTTCCATTTGACAAGGGGAACACTAATCTAGTTCATGCACCCTCTAAGTATATCATACCACTATCCAATCAAAAGCCTATCCTAAAGCCACCATGTCCTAGTCCTAATCCAATGGTCCCTACACTTTCCAACCCATTAACCCCTTCATTACCCTTACCATCCTCTAATCCACTTGCCAATACATCAACTCCATGGTACAAATTTTTCAAAAGTAAACCCATGGAATTGCCTAAATCCACCCCTACACCTCCAAAGGATGTGACCCAAGGACTACAAGCAAGGAATCAATTGTCTCCATGTCATTCAACACATATACTTGAACATACAAAAGAGTCCTCAAACACCATGCCAAGTCCTTCAAGTCAACCGTGTCATCCACAACCCCTTGAGCCAATTCAAGAGTCTCCCTTCATAAGTCCAACTCACCCTCTTTCATGCTCCTATGTTGTTGACCATCAAGAACATGTCAAGTCTCTTCAAGAGTCATCCCCATCCACTTCCATGCAAGAAACCCAAGAGGTATGTCAAGAGTCTACTCCCAAGCATGTGGAAACATCAAGCCCTATTCCTAATCAAGATCAAATCATTTTCATCCAACCTATCCATAATCTATATTGTTTTTATGATCAAGATGATATCTATAATGATGAAGAGCCTATCCATGAGCAACTTGATCCTATACCCATCCATGAGAAAGATATTCCAAATTCACCTCCACCTAGTCCTATCCATGATCTATCAACATCCACTTCCCTTGATGAGACATATGCCTCCCAAGCACACATAGAAGATCAAACAAATACATTGGATCTAAGTGAACACAATGCCAATAATGATCCTAATGAGCCCTCATTGCCCACTATCGACCCCATTGCAAGTCCTCCATCATATCCTATTGGTTTTTCTACCCTCATTCATGAATGTTCCTCCTTTGAACAACAACCATTATCTTCTCCATCCAATAAAGAACTCATGTCTAGTGTTTCACCTACACCTGGTTCCATTGTCCATTGCACACTCCAAAACATGAACCACCAAGGTAAAGGTCTAGACCTTCATGAACAAGATATTTTGGAGCCTATACATGTCAAAGTCCCTCCACACTCTTATGACCTTGGACCTACACCCCAAGGACAACAACCTAAATATGTTGGTATTTCCTCCATGCATTCTAAGTCCTCCTTTCATCATAAAGCCTATCATATCCCTAAAACATATGTTGCCATTCCACCTCCATCATCCTACAAATGTCAAAAGCATGTGACCATACACCTTCCACCATCAAATTTACCACCATTACTACCAACACCTAATATCCCTACCATTCAATCCTCTTATCCCTCCATCCATAAATACCCTAAAATTCCTAATCATGACCAACAAATGCACACATTGTATAAACATGAAGCTTCCACCAATTCCACCATACCCATGGGATTCAAAAGCAATAATTTCAATGCCTCTACCCATAAAATAAAAAATTCTAAGGGTTCTCATGCCTTAGGACATCACTACAAAAATTCAAAGCAAAATACATCTAAAAAGCTATATAAGCCCATACCTCCAAAAGTAAAGGCCAAAACTAAATTGGTTTGGGTACCTAAGAAAAATGAAAGCAATTCAAACGAGGCATCTACATCACAAAAATCCCAACCATCCACTTCCATCCTACATTCTCATTCCATTCAAAAGTCTCAAATTCCTAAAACCCACAAGCAAACTAAAAATCATAAAAATACTAAGTCTATGTGGGTACCAAAAGCACTACACCCTCCACCTCCTAAGCAAACATCTTCATTGCTTCCTACACCCCATCCACATCAAAAGATTCAAAGTTTATCACAATGTGTGCAACCATTGGTCATGGTTCCCTTCCATTTCACAACAATCCCACATACCTCCATCTCCCCACCCTTCACTCATTATCCTACATATCTCCCCCATCATCTTCCTATGGTCCATGCTTTTGGCTAAGCCTCCCCATTCATCTTTTTCATAAGTCCCATATAATACCTATCATCTTCCCTACATAATCTGCATCATAATCCATTATTATCCTCCATCATCCACATCATAATCCATCATCTACCTAATCCATCCCTTTCATGTCATCTCTTACCAACATCTATGAGCATAATGACACTTGACATGGTCCATGCAATGACATCCATCCCTAGTAGGACTATCAACTTTCATGCAATGAGACACTTGAGTCCCTCCTATCCATATTCCACTTCTCCTATCCAAAAAATTCAAAAAGTCAAAAAGTCAAAAAAATAAAAATAAAAAAGAAGAAAAAAAAAGTAAAGAGAAATCCCTTCGTCCAATGGTGAAAACCTGGTAAACAGGCGCCTTGGATAAGTACCATGGTGAAAACCTAGCAAATAGGCATCATGTGTAGGTTGATCTTCTATGTCGCTTACACTTGGGGGCACAATGTCTTATCTATCCAACCTATCCTTTTTATATCATATCATTTCCATCCTACCTACCATCTTTAGTCATCATACATACCTATCATATCGAGTCCATTCATCCACCCTTCTTCTTTTGATCTTGATGAAGATATGGGGAAAAATGTTGAAACATGTCTTGGGTATCTCTTGATATACCTCATCCTTCCAAACAAGCCTATCATTATCCTATTGTCATGAAATATCCTAAGTATTGTACCTAGAATGGGGCATATTATTCCTATGTGACATAGTCTTTGGAAATCACATCCTTGCTCTCTTATGATGCATACATCCATTCCATTCACTATGACCTATCCATTCCATCCATCCATTTATCATGAGCATTTTATCCCTTATCCCATCACCCACCCTTGCACCTAGACTTGGTTT
>VDFB02080997.1:156903-169383 GCA_007258455.2 Sequoia sempervirens | reverse complement strand
GAGAGAGAGTAGTCTAGCTAGTGTGGGAGGGAGTGAGACCTGAGAGAGATACTTTAGAGGGATAGAGAGTTATCCAGTTAGGGTAAGGAAGTAGAGAGCGTATGAAAGGTAAAACCTCAACTATCCATCTACGATCATAAACCGCACACTCTCAACACTATCAAGGTGGTAGACCAAAGAGGGGAAAGTTATATTTTGTTCAAAGCAGGTCATTTGCAAGCACCAAATGACCTACTTTGGACGAGTGAATTGACAGGATTTGCCAAATTTCCTCATATTTTCATCTATGCTCACCGTCACGTTTGCACATCATTAAATGCAAGTTTATAAAAAAACCAAGATGGTGTTAACCTCTCTCTTATCTATCTAAATATATAATTATTTTTTCATTTTGATTCAGTTAAGGTTTTGATCCATAACTTCTATTGTAAATGCCTTCATTTTTGGTCAAAAACCAACATGTGCTAGTTTTAGGATAGATTTTTACTCGTTCATCAAGACATGAAACAAATTACATTTTTTAAAAATAGACTACATTCTACACATGATGAAAAAAAATCAATTTTCGATTAGTTTTCAAAAAAATTAGGGGGGAGCACGCTCAAATTTCAGCTTTTCAGCATGTGTCCACTTTCAAAATTCATAAAATATTATATATTCATTAAAAAAATATCCGGAAGAACTAGGATAAACTACATGGTGTTAGCTAATTTCTCACCATTAAGATATTTGAAATTCTAAAAAAAAATTAATCAAAAAGGGGGGAGCCCTCAAGCGCTATGTTGTTTTTTTATAATAAAAATAGGATCTGTTTTGGGCCCCCCATTTTTGAGACCCTTAATCTTCATTAATTTCAAAAAGAATTAGTAGATTAGGAACTAGCCTTAGAGCACTTCAACTCTTGTTCTTGCTGCATCTTGAAATTTTGAGCGTAACTATCTTCATTTTCTCCTACAAATCAAATTTTGTTGATTTCAGGAAAAAAAAAAGAAAAAAAGAAAAAGTGGCATCTTAAGAGCCAAAATTGTGTCACAAATCCATGCACTTACCCCATGGCTATCGAGGAGTGAATGGATGGATTTTAGGATTGGTGCACATGGATGAGAAAAATATTTTGAATACTTGTGGATGAACGATTTTATGTGTTTGAGGGATTGGAGGAATTTGGTAGATTTAGGAGATGGGGGGTAAGGGGATGGAAGTAGATTCATGAGATGGAAATATTGCACAACTTTGTTTATGTGTGGGGAGTTAGGCTCCTTTACTAATAGTCCTCAGAGAAAATCATGAGATACATGGGATGAAGTGAATTTATAATATTGGGGTGAAGTGAATTTGTAGGATTGGGTGATGTGGGTTGTAAGGGCGTGGGAGATGAGCAAGTGGAATAAGAAGTGGAGGTTTCAATGGATTGTGGATTTAGGATGAGGATGAGGATATTGAAAACAAGTTGGAGATGGGGATTTGGTGTGGATGGGTTTGGAAGGGAACTTTGGATAGAGAGTTGGTTTCCCTTCTTAAAGGAAGGGGAAGGATGAGTAATATGAGACAAATTGGAATTTGATGGGGATGGGGAATATGGAAGTTTGGCACGAAGACTTAAGAGATGCCTAGCCATGGAATCTTTGTCATTATTAAAGAGATAAGAAAGGATGAAATGGAATGAGTCTTTGGGACTAGTAAGTTCTTGGATATGAGGAATGTTGGATGGAGAGAGTTCATCTTGATACACAAGGTTCTCATTATCATCATAGGGATTATAGTCAACAAGATTAACCTCATCACCATCAATGTGATTAGGTTTACTCTTGATTATGATTTTAGGTTATTATGATTGTATGAAGGATGTATTGGATTGGAAGGGGGATTGGTTTATAAAAGCTCAGATTTTCAATTGGATTAAGCTCAAATTTGGGATAATATGGTTAGAATGGATAAGGGATAGGGGTGATTTGAGAGTGGATTAGAATATGGTTGATGTGATATTTAGAGGATGAAGGTTAATTAGATTTAGGATGAGGATTTTGATTATGACTTAGATTAGAAGACTAGAAATGTATGGATGGTTGATTAGATTTGAAATGAGATTTGGATTAGGATTAAGAGACTAAAGATGGATGGATAATTGATTATTATTTCGATGACATTGGTTGTAAAGTTGGATTGGAAGAATTGATGTTTAGAGATGGTATGAGAATAGAATGTTGGATTTAATTGTGGGATAAAGTTTGGAAGATGAGATTTTGGGCTTGATTTTAGATAAGGATGCAAATTAGAAGAATGGGATAGTGGAGGGAATTTTGTTTGAGATAGTTGGATTCTGATTTGGAGGAGGGGATGAAGATTAGGATAATAGATTAGAAGTGGATTGAGGATTTAGAGGAATGGGATCTAAGGATGAAGATGAAGGATGAAATTTAATTTAGATTCAAAGGGGATAAATTAGGCTAGGATGTGGATGAATGGAAGAAGAAAAGGTTGTCAAAATGTGAAAGTATTTAATTGCAAAAGCGTTGATCCATAAAAGCACTAAAGAACAGGCTAAAGGCGCTAAATTGAACAGATGAAGGGAAAGTTGGATTTTGGATTGGTTATAGTTTTGAATTTGGAATGGAGGATTGTTTTGGAGACATTTGGGGTGATTGTTATTAAGGATTAGATTGGGAGGATGAATGAGGCATTTAGAGGACAAGATTAGGTAATGGATTTTGGGATGAATATTTTGCTTTCTTGACTAAGGGGTGGACTTTAAAACACACCAAACAAACACGTTGAATTGAGGGAGACTTGTATTGATAGGTAGCACTGGTTTTGAATAATAAGACACACCAAGCACTTGCATAATCCTATAATTATTCAAGTAGGTGTATTGACATATATGAACCCATGATCCAAAGCTACTATTGTCTACCTATGTACAAATAGCTACGGTATGTAAGGTCATATACCACCATTACACCCCTTAATTTGGAGGACAAAATTTACCTAGAAAGTAAACTCTACCACATGGAAGTGTTGAATGAACAAGACAACTGAGAGGGGGGTGAATTAGTTGTATCTAATCAAAACATCAAAACCCTCAACAGTAATCAGATCCACATGCATTCATTAAACCCTTATTTTGTTATGATGATTAATCATTAAATGTAGGTAACATATAAAATGAAATAACAACACCATACATGAGAACACCGAATTTATGTGGAAAACCCAATGAGGGAAAAATGACGATGAGGATTAGCTCACAATATAAGTAATTGCAAAACTGGTACAAAGGGGATCACTGCCAGAATACAACACATTGTCCAAAAGGGCTCACAACCAGGGCTCATTACCACAGAAATAAATACAAGAAGATAGAAGATAAATGTTACATAGAGAATAGTATATCAATGTAACAAGGAATCCACCACTTTCTCAATGTAACAAGGAATCTAATACTTTGAAGTTCACACTACTCTACCCAAATTCGCATCACACACACATCACTTGCATTGATCTCACATCTATCTTGCTTCTCTCTTCATGCACTCATGACTCACAAAAACTGGAACTCTTATTTATATCAACCTCAACCTTAAACATCTTCTCCAAGGTCGACATTCTATCTATTATATTTACAAATTAAAATTAGGCCGACACCTAAAAATTCTCGTGGTGGATAGGAATGAAATATGACCACAAAAACACTTGACCGAGACCAAAAATTTAGTCTCACATGCCACACTATGAATCCATTAATATTTGAACATTTTTGAATGTAGTGTAGACATCAGGTCAGTTGTTACCCATGGAAACACATTTGAACATTTTTCAATGTAGTGTAGACACTAGGTCAGTCATTACCCATAAAAACACATTTGAACATTAAGTACACACTTTTGAAACTTCTGAAACACTTGACCACAAATCCTCTTGACACAAACAAGAGAACAACACCATTAACTCTCCTCCAAAACCGCAAGTCCTGAAAAGCAATTGTAGAGAAATATGGAGCAAATACATTTATCCCCAACACCTCTATACAACACTGAAAAACCAATTCTCATATTGGTAAACACAATTTCCTCTCACCGACGATCCAAAACCCAAAATTCTGAATATAGCAACCTTTGACAACCTCAACCAACACACTAAATCTGCATAGGCATAGCATCAATACAAAAGAAATGCAAAGCACAATCCGAAGCACATTCTAAACACTTGCACACCACTATTTTATTTGTTTATCAAATTTTCTCAAAAGCACTTGGAAATCAAGTACCAAAGACATCATCTCAACTCATTACTTCATTCCAACTCATCTCCAGATACTACATCAAAAAGATAGCTCTATGTACTCACAACACTTCCTCAATATCTCAACTATACATGCAACCACTTGTTTTCCTCTTCTTCTCAATTTTCTTAATATCCTCAACAATTTCCTCATGCAACAAAATAGTTGACATCAATGACAACATTGGTAAGTAGTGTGTGTGAGAAAATTGGATCAAATCGTAATTAAAATCAACACATGTTAATAAAACATTAAATCGAAAAGATGAAAGAAAGAAAACTAAATGTGCAAAACCGTAACAACAGCCTTTCGAAATCGTTTTATCCTCCTCTATCTTCACTGTTTTGTTGCTTTGAAATGGCTCTCAGATCAGCAGATAGAGCTCAACAAAATGACAGCATGAAGAACGAGATTTAGAATGCATAATATGCAAAATCTATGCTAACATGAAAATGGGAATGTGATGCTGAAAATGATATGAGTGCATAAAGCTGATTGCATGAATGTGAGTATGCATATGTAAGTGCAGGCGTATGAACGTGGGTGATTAACCAAGGCTTGGATTTGCACGTGCTTTTATAGAGTTTTCGAACGAGTTTGATTGGCTGAATCGATCGACGGTCCGGATTAAGCTTGTTTCGAATGGACGGCGAGAGATTTTTGAAAGTGGACAGAAGAATGGAAGGTTTCCTTTCTCTTTATTGAGTTCGAAGGGAAAATTCCATTTTGAAGGATAAGATACAAATTTAGAAGGGCGAGTTAGCATGAGTTAGAATTTGGAAAGGTGAGTTAATAATGAATTAAATAAATTAAATTTATTTAATTAGGAGTGAAGATGGAAATGGAAACCCACATAATTAAATAATTCATATTTAATTATGTTTAAAAATGAAATTAGAGTGAGGTGGAAAATATTAAATAACATATTTAATATTTTGAAATTCGAAAATGGGATGGAGAATATTCCATTATTTAAATATTCAAAATATTTAAACTTTAGAATAAAATGATAATTAAATATAAATAAATTATACAAATTTATTTAATTTAATTAAGCGGAGGGTAGAAATGTTAGTAATTAAATAAAATTATTTATTTAATTTAAGGTAGAAGAAATAAAAAAATGAACGATATAAATAAATAATTAAATTTATTTATATGTAGATGACATTAGAGGAATTAATTAAATAAATCATATTTAATTAATTAACAAGCTTAATCATGACCATTTTTAGACATATACATTTTGCCCCTCTTTGAAGTGATGTGTAAAACACATTGCTTCAAAGAAAATAAGATTTTGCCCCTGATATGCTTTCGATGTTGCTGCTGATGATGCCCCCTCGGGAGGTAAATCACGGATGATATGAAATCTGAAAATGTGATAAAGAAGATTGGATAATGATATTCTGCCGAAGAGACAGTGATTTAGCTCCCGATAAATGATGAAAAAGATGCCCCTGTTGATATGATGCCCCTTTTGATGGAAATGGTAAAATGATGATGATGAACTCATAACTTTGCTTCCCGAAAAGAGAAAAACAAAGAGTAAATGACTGATAAAGTGTTTGATAGATTTGCTTTCTGCGATAGAAAACAAATAGTAGATGAATGATTTCCTTTTTGATAAATTTGCTTTCTGCGATAGAAAACAAATAGTGATTGATGGTAGATCAGATTGATATGGTATCGAGCTAGATAAATTTGTGTATTGGTTTGCCTGATAGGATTGATTGGGTGATATGGGTCTGTGATATGATGCACTGGTATGAGTCACTGATATCGGTCACTGATATAGTTCACTTGATATGGGTTACTGATATGGGCCATTGATATGGGTCACTTGAGATGAGTCACTGATATTGGTCACTTTGATATGGGTTGCGATTGCATGCTGTGAGGCATTGATAGATAGAGAGATTTTGATTGAGTTTTTCAAAATCGAGGTGTGTCGGGACCACACAGAGATCTTGGGGCAGGAGATAAGACTTCCATCACAGAGGCCAACCCTATCAGGGGGCTCTGATATTTTTGATGTATCATTATTGATTCATTCACACATCTCGATGTCTATTATGTTTGGAGCATGTACGTTATTTTGGTCATATCTCATGTATCTCTTTGGAATTTTTAGCTTCATTGGACATTGGACATTTGTATTATTTTTGATGAGTAATGATATGCAGCGGCGATGATTTGTGATGATGTGATGTGCATTTATGATGTGATATGCATTTTTTTTCTATGTGTTATGGATTTTGATATGAATTTTAATGATTTGATGACTACCATGATTTGCAGGATGATTCGATATGATGTTTTTATGATGATGATGATGACTGATGATGTAGACTAATGATGTCATGCAGGTGGATGACTTATGAAAATGATATGAAAATGTATATATGGAGTATTTGTTTTTTGAATGTTCAAATGTAAGATGATAAAGGATGACAAATGAATTTGCAAAATGAAAAGATATGGAAAATGATAGGATGATTAACGATACGATATGAATGTAAATGTTCTATAATGATGATTAAGTGAAATGATAAAATGAAATGCAATGATAATGACATGTATGAAAATGATAAGTGATATGAAATGAACTGCATGGTAAGATATGATAACGAAAATGATAATGAATGAAATAATAGTGAATGTATAAAAGGAACATGAAATGAATATGAAAATGATAAAGTGTTAATGAGATGAAGATGATAGAGAAACTAAATGATATGCAAATGAATGATAAATGATAAATGATAATGCAGGTGAAAGGTGATGATGAAACAAATGTTCAAATGTCCTCCACAAGCAGTCCAAAGAGACATGACATCCATTGATGTGATTATTATCCTTTCAAAACTCGGGTGCAAATCCACTATGCAGGTATGTATAAATGATCTAAAATGAAATGCAACTAAATGAAACTGACCATTTTGTTGAGCTTGTTGGTATATTTTCTGGAATCATCATAGAGCGCTTTTAAAATGTTGGAAGCATGTACAAGCATCAGAGGGGAAATTAGCACCAATGATGACCTGAGTACAACTTTCATGATTTTTGATATAGCTAGTGAACACAAGCATCTAGGTATAATTGAACCGAGATGACCTGAGCATTTCTTGCATAAACAGACAAAGACTAACCACTATCTGATGCAAATTTGGAACTGTCATCAATGATAAATCATCACGTCTCGTGACATATTTGCAACCGATAAATGATTAACCTCCAGACAACAGACAAAGAAAAAATCATCCTCTTTCCTCGCCACTCTAGTTCAGTACATCATCGAGTGTGCTCCAGAGAAATGATATCAAAAATTAAACAACCATTATTCAAAAATGAAATACTGTGATTCCAAACATTATTCATATTAGAGATCATCCAGATATGAGTCATGATAAGGTACGCAACTGAAAGCTACTGCGATATGGATCAATGGTTGGATGTTTTGGTTTAATTTGGTTGTTTTGTTTTGGGTGATTGGCTTTGATGTCATTGTCTTACTGTTTGAAAGGTGATTGCCCCCAATATGCCCCACGTTTGCCCTAGGTATCGTCACAACTTGTTGAAGTGAATAATAATCAAGCCATGATAAGACATTATCGCTCAAGGCAAATGATGATAGCATAGTGCTGGTGTGACCCTAAGATGATGGAAAAGATGCATGAAATGAAGACTGAAAAGTTAAGTGCAGAACATGAACTAATAGATGGAGAGCTTCCAAATAGCGTCTGTTTGCCAGATTTTCACTATTTGTTTTTATTGCATTTTTCTTGTCATTTGCCACTGTTTGCAGTTTTCACCCTATGACATTTAGGTTGTATTTTAATTTTTTTAATTTAGGACTTTTTCAGTTTTTGGATTTTTTAGGGACTTTTTCACGATTTTTGGATTTTGGACTTTTTGATTTTTGGATTTTTGAGGACTTTTTGATTTTGGATTTTGGGACTTTTAGTTTTCCGGGGACTTTTTTACGATTTTTGGATTTTTAGGGACTTTTTGATAATAATAACATATGAACATAATACTTTTAGATGCATCTTTGATGATGGGCTAGATCAGCAGATTGCTCGCGTTGATAACATGGAAATCTGAACCATAGGCAATGATAACCATGGGGACCTAGCCAATTTGGTTCAAACTTTCCTTTCTTCTCTCTGTCTTGTTGATTGCGTGGATTCTCTTTCAGAACAAGATCACCCACTTGAAAGGTACGTGGCTTTACTTTATGGTTGTAGCTACGAGACATCATTTGTTGATAGGCTTTCAAATGATCAGCAGCTCTTTGCCTCTTTTCGTCTAGAAGTTCCAGTTCTTGAAGGCGGGAAACTCTGTATTCATCATCTGTTGTGAGGCCTTTCAAGGATACTCTGAGTGAGGGAATCTCAACTTCTAAGGGCAATATAGCTTCTGCTCCATAAACAAGGGCGAATGGTGTTGCCCCTGTTGGTGTGCGGACACTGGTTCTGTAGGCCCATAAAGCAGGATTGAGTTGAACGTGCCAATCTTTCCCTGATGTATTCACAGTTTTTTTCAATATTTTCAATATGGTTTTATTTGAGGCTTCTGCTTGGCCATTCCCTTGTGGATAGTATGGTGTTGAATATCTGTGCTGTATGTGGAATCTCTCACAAAGTTCATCAACATCCTGATTTTTGAATGGACGTCCATTATCTGTAATAATGGAGTTGGGAATGCCATACCGACAAATAATATAGTTAAGTATGAATGAGGATATTTGTTTGCCGGTAACTTTGGTAAGAGGGACTGCCTCAATCCACTTGGTGAAATACTCTGTTGTTGTGATGATAAATTTATGCCCATTTGATGAAGAAGGATGAATCTTGCCCACTAGATCTAACCCCCATTGAGAAAATGGCCAGGTTGGTGTAAATGGTTGAAGTTCTTGTGCAGGAGCATGAATGAGATTCCCATGAATCTGACATTTTGAACATGTTTTCACAAAAGTGAATGATTCCCTCTCCATTGTAGGCCAATAGTAACCCATTCTAATCAGTTTCTTAGATAAGGTCAGTCCACTCGAATGAGTACCACAGATGCCACCATGAACTTCTTGTAAAGCTTTATCAGATTCTTCGCGTTCAAGACATCGGAGTAAAGTACCATCAAGACCACGGCGATAAAGGGTATCAGCGATGAGGGTATAGCGAGCGGATTGGCGGATAAAGTTGCGTTTTTGGTTACGAGATAGATCAGGTGGTAAGATGTCGTCTTTGAGGTAGGCATAAATTTTTCCGTACCAAGGCGAATCGGATCCTACCAAATGACAAACGATTTGGCTTTCGGGTGTATCATAAGTAGGTGTAAATGATTGTTCCACCAAATATTCATAACGATGTTGAGTTTCTGGGAGTTGTAACAATGATGTGATCGTAGCCATAGCGTCAGCTGCTTTATTATCAAGCCTTGGAATTTGTGTAAATTTGATGTCCACAAAGTATTTCTTGAAGTCATCCACCATCTTTTTATAAGGTAGCAGTTTTTCATCTTTGGTTTGGTAGTCATTATTGATCTGACAAATGACCAATTGTGAGTCACCATATACCTGTAACTCTGTTATTCTCCATTCCAGTGCTATCTTGAGTCCAGTGATTAATGCCTCATATTCAGCTATGTTGTTGGTGCATGGGAACATTAGCCGATATGAACGAGGAATGGTGTGTCCTTGAGGGGTGACAAAAAGTATGCCTGCTCCCGATCCATGTTGAGTGAAAGAACCATCAAAGTATAATGACCATGGTTGTTTGGATTCTGCAGTGAAGACATCTGCATCTGGAAATTCAATGTGCAAGGGATGATCTGCTTGTAGTGGTGCTTCTGCTAATTGATCAGCTATAATTTGTCCTTTGATGGCCTTGCGGTCAACATAGTGTATGTCAAACTCACTTAGAATCATTACCCATTTCGCTAACCTTCCTGTCAATGAGGCCTTGCTCAACAAATACTTGAGTGGATCAATCTTCGAAACCAAATTGACCGCATGGGTCAGCATGTAATGCCGAAACTTTTGTGAAGCAAAGACTACTACCAGACAAGCCTTCTCAATAGAAGTGTAGTTGAGCTCATGACTTGTTAATGTTCTACTGATGTAGTAGATTGCACGTTCCTTCCCGGTAGTGTCTTCTTGTGCTAGCAGTGCCCCCAGAGATGTTTCTGTTGCAGCAATGTATAAGATGAGTGATTTGTCTGGATCTGGTGATATGAGAACCGGTGGAGTCATTAGATATTCTTTGATTTTCTGAAAAGCCAATTCACATTTGTCATCCCACTTAAAAGGAACATTTTTATGCAGTAGATGTGTGAATGGTAAACTCTTGTCAGCCAATTGTGCGATGAACCTCCGTATAGATTGAAGTCGTCCTTGTAGTGATCTTAGCTGACTGATGTTCTTTGGTGGGGGCATTTCCATAATTGCTTGAACTTTTGCTGGATCTACTTCAATTCCTTTTTCTGAAATAATGTACCCCAAGAGTTTTCCAGACTTGACCCCAAAAACACATTTCTTAGGGTTGAGGCGAACTTTGAATTTTTGTAATCTTGCAAATATTTTGGACAATACTTCAAGATGTCCTTCTCTGGTGTATGATTTTGCCAATATGTCATCCACATAATCTTCCATGAAGACATGCATCATGTCGTGAAAGATGGTAGTCATGGCTCTTTGGTAGGTAGCTCCAGCATTTTTCAGACCAAAAGGCATGACATTCCAACAATAAGTTCCCCATGGACATGTGAAGGCTGTTTTCTCTTGATCTTCAGGTGCAATCTTGATTTGGTTATATCCAGAAAAACCGTCCATTAATGAATACATGGCGTGGCCAGCTGTTAGATCAACTATGGTGTCGATATTTGGCAGTGGGAAATCATCCTTAGGACATGCTTTATTAAGATCTCTGAAATCTGTACATATTCTAACAGTTTTATCCGGTTTGGATACAGGTACAATATTGGAGATCCATTCTGCATAGTCGATTGGTCTGATGAAGCCCACATCAAGAAGTTTTCTCAGTTCCTCTTTAACTAATAATGCAACATGAGGGTGCATTTTTCTGAGTTTTTGCTTTACCGGCTTGACCCCTGGTTTGATAGACAAATGATGCATGATAAGATCAGGATCCAGACCAGGCATGTCAGCATAAGACCATGCGAAATTGACTTGGTTTGCTTTCAGGAATTCCATAAACTTTGGTATTTCTTTCTCTGTCATAGATGCGGCTAACTGCAAAATTCTTGGTTTGTCAGAAGTCTCGAGATCGACAGCATTTGTAGACTCAATCAGAATAGGCGATCGCTCATGGTAGTGCTCCGGGAGAGTGTCAAAATTCCCATCGTTTGGTGCCTCTAAGAGGTTTTCACCATCAGATACACTCTTTATTTTATCTTTTATTTGATCTAATACTGCCAGATTCTGGTTTTCACCATTAGATCTTTCTTTTTTGCTTTTACTTTTGCAGCTAGGAGACTTGACACTCTCCTGATCAAAAACTCTATGTCGAAAATCACTGGTGGAACAATCATTTGCATCATCTGCGGAAAGGAAGTTTACAATAGCTTCATCACTTGGAAACATAGGTATATTGATAGGTTCAAATGAATCCCAATCAATGAGATCTGGATAAATCAAGGGTATAGGATCGTTAGGTTGTGTGAAATCGGCTATGGTTATGGTCATAACAGAGTGATCGGTAGGATCTGAGGTATGACGTGAGTCAATGATGATACTATCCTCATGATAATCTTGTTCATTTAGATCTAACTCAGTATCACTAGAATCATAGTTGATTTGTGGTTCAGATTCTTGTGGTTGGGACCCTGACCCTTCACCTTCAATTAGAGTTGGGGCATACTGGTGTATTACATCAACCTCTTTATCTCTCCAAAATTCATCATTGTAAATGGTGTCCCATTCATATTCAGCCGAGTCTGTGTCAAAATTGTTATCCACGAAATTCTGAACTGTTGTCAAGCATGCTTCTTGCGAATCTGAGCTTTCTTGCAATGCGAAGACAGCGCCATGTAGTTGTTTGGATGTGTTTTCTTTGGAGTGAGTATCATAACCTAATCCAGTTTTCTCTTTTGCAGCAAGTCCGTGAAGGTGAATAGGTTCAACTACTCCTTCCTTCCTTTTTCCGATAGGACCTTCATCATAGCCCATCTTCTGCATGATT